>VDFB02160993.1:0-38967 GCA_007258455.2 Sequoia sempervirens | reverse complement strand
GGTGTTATAAAGGTTAGGAGAGGGTGGGATATGGTGGAGATTGTGGGAGAGTTGGGAAGGTTGGAGAGGGTTGCAAAGTGTAAGATAAGGTGGGAGAGAGCGGGAGAGGATGGGAGAGGGTGGTAGAGGGTTGGAGAAGGTGAGAGAGGGTATCTCTCTCTCACTCCCTTCCTCTCTGTCTGAAGTATCTCCCTCTCTCTCAGTCAATCCCTCTAGCTCTCTCCCTAGTACCCTTAATCCTCTACCCTATAAATGTACCATCTAAAGCTTAAAAAAGCCAAATTTATCATAACGCGAGCGCGTTATTAACTAGTAGAGATATGTCCGTTTAGGATTAAATAACGCACTCGCGTTATAACGAGAACGCGTTATTAATTGCACTAAAACTGGATTCGCGCCTTTTTAAAATTGGATTCGCGCCTTTTTTTTTAAGAAATAACGCGAACGCGTTATGGCTTATTTTTTTCTTGTTTGGCCACAAAAGTGCGACCATCTTGGTGCACTTACCCAGCTCTTTGTTCAAATTTATTGCAAGAAAAACATTGTCAAGTAAAGAATCCAACATTCTTATTCATTCTATTTCTACATTTTGTTGCTCTATGAACAAATTTATTGCATGAAAAAAAATACCATTGAAATATGGGTATCTTTGAGTGTTAGGTTGTCTAATATGAATCCTTTTGGTATTGCTTCTTTGATTCTTGATCTATCTACTATTGGCTTGAGTCTTCCTTTGATTGTCAACCTTATTAGGAGTTTGATTTTCCTTTGAGCTTTGTTGTTCTTCAAGTCCCAACCCAACTTTGTCCTTAGAGGGTTTCTGAAACACAATCATCTCATCAAGAATTTTGGAACTTGTTTTGAATTTGTCCTCATGAGCTCTTTCTTTTTCCAAGTCAGACCTTAGGGTTACCACTTCTTGTTCAAGCTCTATACATTCATCAATATTCCTCTAGATTTCATCTTTCTGATAGTCTTCAATCCTTTTCTTTTCTTCCACTTGTATCTTTAGTTTGGTGATTTCCTATTTTTCTTTCTTTAACTAATCACTTACTTATTTATGCCTTTCTTTGAATTTCTTGATTTGTTCTCTCAATTTTTTGATGCACTCATTTTCTTATTTTAAGTTTTCCCTCAAATCATCTTTCTCATTTTCAATTCTTTCTAGATCATCAAGAGCAACATGGAGTTCTTCATTTAGAGAGATCTCTTCCAGAGGAACAAGATACTTTTTGTTAGCCATGTGTTCAAATTTCAAGATCTTCCTTAATATGTTAAACTTTTCGAAAGGAACCAAACTCTGATACCAATTGTTGAACACCCAAAATATTGAGAGGGAGGGTGAATCCGTATTCTTCTAAACTATTTAACTGCTAACCATTCAATCATTAAAACATATCTAGTTGCAACTATAAAAAAAATTATGAAAAGAATCATAGCATCACATGACACATGAACACCAGGATTTTTATGTGGAAAACCTAGAATGGAAAAAACCACAATGAGGATTAGCTCACAATATATTATAACTAGTCATAAGATATTACATGGAACACTACCAAAACACACTATCCTTAAAAGGATAACATCCTCAGATGACTACAAAAGAGTGTGGCTCATTTCCAAAAGGATGAACTAATGAAATACACATTTTATGTGTTGAGTTCAGTCCCAATTAAGCTCTAGAAAACAAAATCCTACACCATTTTGCAAGTTCACAGCAACTACCAACAACTTCACACAATATCACACTATCGCATATTACTACTTATAATTTTTTGTTTAACACAGATACATACATCTCTATCTATATGTCTATATTCTCTTTATTACAAAAATGTTGCATACATATATATACCGACTTACATCAACATGCATCAATTAGGTCGGCCTAATTGGATGTGAACATACTCAATTCAAAATAGCTTTTTGGCTCAAACCAAAAAATTTTTGGCACTCAAAACAAAATGTGCAAGACATAAAATAGGTTGGCACAAACCTAAAGAACTCTTTAATCATCCCCAAAGAGGACAACACTTAGCCATGTCATCCAAGAGAATGTACAATGCCTATAAGTAGTTCTTCTATCATTTATATCTCTCAGCCCATTCAACCAAAATCACTAAAAATCTATCTATAGCGGCAATTAATAGTCTTGATTAACATATTAGAACCACATAGGTTGATCTTATGATATGAACAATTATCGAATTTGAGTAATTGAATCACTATTTACTGAATAGACATAAACTATCACAAACCAATGTTGGCATCAATGACAACACACCAGAGGGCTTGTTCTTCATTCTTCCAATAGTTTCTACTATAAGAGGGTTGGGTACCTTTCAAAAACCCATATTTTACCTCAATTTTTTTTAAAAACATAAATAAAATTTGAAGAGATTGAATTATAAATAGGATCATATATACATAAAAATATCATGCAATATTTGTAAGACCTCTCATAGAGAATCTATCTATTTTCTTTATATTTGCATATACAAATAATTGAATTTATGTTTGAGGCCATCAATTTCTTTCTTCACATACAAAAATAATTACATCCTAAAATGTAATTAAATAAAAAAATTAAGTCCTTAATACCACCACTAAAACTACATTGAAACATCGAATAATTAAAGAGTATTTTTCCTCTCTAAATTGTGTCCATATTTTTTGTCATACTCTAATTTTAGCTCAAAGGGAAAAACATAACAATTTTTTTTTCTCATAAAATCCACTAAATACACCCATGACATGATGATAGACTTATGCACCAAATGATGTTGCTAGTGTAAACTTATCCTAAGCACACCACCCGAGAGCAAGGTGACATGATAAATGTGAATGGGAATGTGATTGCCTTCACAAACACCCTTTAATGGTGGTGGGTTAACCTAGTTAGGTATAGGTGTCTACAAGAGAGACACCACCACATGGACCCTACTCATGGGTAAAACCCTTGTCAAGTTCACTATACAAAAGTGATGAGGTGGTGCCACACTAGAACCACTACGACCTAACACTACCAACTTAAACAAATTTCATCTAAAATATTTTTTATTTATTATATTCTAACTTGCATTGAAAGTAATAATTAAATTAAAAATACATTTAAAATTTAACATGTAAATCCAATACAAATTATCAAGCACTTAACCATAATTTGGGAAATAAAAAAAACTTTAAAATAACTTAAAACAATTAAATTCACAACCTTATGATAATTTTAATGATTTAATGTTCACAAAAATTAGAGAATACATTTAAAAATTATGCCTATATATATTGTGAAATAAATTTCTATCTAGTAAATATACTTTTGCATTCAACAAATTATATTTATACAACTATATAAAAAATAGACTTTAAACTATGGGTGGTAGGGTGGGTAACTCTCCACAACGAGGATGTGGAGAGTTAGTGGTGCTTTGACATGGTTTTTTTCCACATCGATTTTTCTTTTCCTTGCTGGCAGGGTGATAAAAGATATTTAACTTGGGCGCACATGACACAATCCCTTTATGATCGAGGAACAATGTGTTTGGGTTGGACAGTCTTGTCAAGTGTTTGTTTCACACGTGCATGGCTTGAAGAGATGTGGCATGATTTCCTTCTTGACCTCCCCAAACATTTCGTGTCATGATGGTAAATAACCTTTCTTGTATGAAGCAAATATGTGGAGAGTTGGCATTCTGTCAGGGCTTTAATTCTCACAAGTGTAAATGAGGTGATTAAATTGGGATTTTTGGCTTCATTTTACCATGGAGAGGTTTAATTTGTGGTAGGATGGACACTCATTACTAGTTGTGGAGCAGCAAATGCCAAATGGCCTTCAGGGGTATGGATGAGATGTATCATCCGACATCAAGATTTTCTTACCTTCTCGGTGGTGAAATTCATCATGGGGAGGCACTTCATGGAAGGAAACAAAGGTTTCAGACCGTACTCGAGCATTTTTTCAGGGTTTTGGTGGGGATTATGGATGTGGGGTTCTCTAAGAATGAAGCAAAGATCATTATTTAGAGACTCTTCAAAAAAGATCTCTTGGATGGTATGGATGAGGTTTTGGCTGCGGTAAGGACTGGGTTGGGATGCCCCTATCCATGTGAATTGGGGTTGGTGGAGGAGTATGGAGTGACTATTAATTACTATCCCTTCCTCTTGGACATTGATGGGTTGGAGCTACTTGAACACTATAGGTTGCCGACGACTAGGGTCGAATTTTTGAAGAAGAAATTTAATCTTTCAACGGCATAGAACGCTACTTGGTACTATGAATTTAGGGTTTTTTTCTCAATAGAATCTTTGGTAAAAATCTTAATTTGTGTTTTGGTTTTGCTATGGGTTGTGGTAGTATATGAAAATTTTAATGTCTAGTTAAATTAGGGGATAGTCTCTAGTTTGCCGATGATGGCTAGACCCTACTTGGTTATTTTGAATTTTATGTTAGTAGACTGGGTTGTGGTTGGTTTTGGGTGAGTGGCTAGTTCAAATCTTGTGCCTTTGGCATGCATTTCATTGTAAATTTTTCAAATATCAATACAAATCTCATCTTACTTATCGAAAAAAATATAGACTATAAACTATTTTTTTCCTTGCAAGTATTGAATAATATTTTTAGCAATATATTTAAATGAACTAAGGAGACTAGGAATAATATAAAATTCTCTTGCAATAACACTTAATAGAGAGAAATAAATCACTAGTATAGAATGAAATATTTTCTTTATTTCTTTCACAGAAGTAATATGAGGAAAATAAATTAAAAATATCACAATAGTTTTCACAATGAATCTCTTAAAAATAAATTATGAGGACCTCTTAAAGGTCTTCCATGACACATTTGACCTAAAATTATTATAAAAATAAAACAAATGACTCTATTTCCACCATTTAGCTTGCTCTCCAAAGTTCTCCACACTTACACAATAAAAAATACTCTCCAATGGCATGAGATACTCACTTCCCAATTGTTGACCTATATAGGCCACCCTAACCTAGGAGAGCTCCATAGAAACTAGTTTACACAAGCACACACATATACTTACAAGAAAAATAACCCAAACCAAACATAGCAAACACATGAACACTCAAAACCAAGGATTTATGCACACATAGAATCCCAAATGAGATTCGTTAATGGGGGAGAGAGTGGACTAATCTCCAAATAGAAAGACACATAATACTTCTCAATAAACCCTTTTCACCTTAAACACATTTTAACTTCCAAATTTATCTTCCAACACAAATCAAAAAGCTAAAATATCATATGGGTACTTGAATACCCTAAAATCCTCTCTTTCTCTAAGGATGAAAAAGGCTTCCCAAGGAGAATCCTACCCCTCTCAATCCCATATACTAAGGATTCTCTTCCCATCAGGGTGAGCTTGTCCTTCACAACACCATACCCATTACAACACATAACAATATTAATACTAAAATAATACTAAAATGCAACACAAACAAAATTTAATTCCACACACATACATTAATTGTAAATAAAAAATTGAAGAATTTATACCTTCTCAAGCTTCCGAAATGGTGAGATTTAAGGTGAGGATGAGCCAAAATCCAACTCCTTCAAGATCCTTCCCAAAACCAAGCAAAGAAGAACTCAAAAAATGAACAAATAAAGAAAGACTCCAAAATGAAGAACCCTCTCCTCATTCTAAAATGGGAGATAAATATGAATCCCTAATTTTAATTCCTTGAATGAGGGAGTGACACTTTTCACTCTCTCATTCCTCTCTCAAGCACATTGCCCCATAAGTGCTCACACATGTGTGAGACTTTGGGAGATGCAGAGTGTACTTGTACACTCAACCCACTAAAGACTTACAAGGTGGCTCACACATGTGAGATCATTGTTGCTTTACCCCAAGTTCATTAATGAAGTTTGGAGAGTGTGGTTGGAAACTAACAAGTCATGTTTCTAAGGCCCCTCTCTACAAAATTCATCATTACTTGAATTGGCCATTTTAAAAGAGTCACATCTTGACCCAAGTCTAAAATGAGGCTTAAATAATACACCTAATCCATAGGTATTCAACTTAGGGGAAATAAAAATGAAAACACTTAAAATAAAGCTTTTAAGACCCTTTAAAAACCCCTAAAAGAATGCATCTTAAATTTTTCACATAGGTTTCCAACACACATCCTAGTGGTCATGCATGACATTAATAAAAATCACAAATAATTACAAATAAAATACATCACAAATGAGACTATAGTCCCTTAAAATGGATTGTGATACTAGTTTGATAGTTTGATCACATTGGGTTCATAATAGATCTTTGATTTTGATGGCCCGTGGAAATGAAACCTGTACATTCAATTTATAGGTATTAATTCATTAAAATAGAATATACAGTTGAAGCAAATGAATTGAAACACACATATTCACATGTTCACTCACAATTAAATTCCCGTAATCAATTAAATGCAACATCATAATTATGTTATTTACCTCTTTTTCCAATCAAACCTAATTCTCGAGTTTTATATCCATCTCTTTATTGTAATGAAATTTAATTTGATTCTTACAAGACAATTTACAAACAACATCACTTAATAAAATTATAATATCAATTATTCTAGGTTATCATTTCATATCAACTATCCTATAATCACATTTTTAATTTATCATAAAATCCTAAATTCAAACTCATTGACTTTGCACAAGAATGATAATTCAATTCTCACAAGGAAACCATGCATTTTCATTTCATAATTCCATTAGAATCTTGATCAATTTAATCACCACACTATTAAAATTCATATATATGCATCAGGGCTATCAATTTAACATTATCCATAAAATCTATCCATATGAAGTTAGTCTATTCTATGCATGTATATTATAATAAAATTACATTTTTCAATTAAAAAATTGGTGAGCTAGTTTACCATGATTACTTGAGATATAAGTTATATCAACCTTAGAATCATAAATTTAAATTATGTATTGAATTATAGAACAAGGTCATCTAAAACTAACCACCTACATGATGTCATTAAGGCTACCATCGATCTATCGCATGTGTGAACACACATAAGTCAAGGGTTTAACATGATAGTCAAGTTTAAGGGTCCATAGCCAACTAATAGAGCATAACATGAGTATCACATGATGGAAAAAAAGAGCTTAAATATAATGTTGGAATATTGTGCCTCAATCTCACAGGCTGAAACCTCTAAAAGAGAAAAGTCAATGTGACATCTTTATTGTCTGGCTGACTAACAACTGTGGAACCTTGTGAAATGTTCAGGTCGCCGAGACCTTGTTTCTGTCTTACCGACTGGAGCCTATCGCTGCGATAGTTTCTATCTCTCACCACTCGGGGAGATCTCTGGCCGATGGTTTGGCTCCTAGTGATGGTCGGGGAGACTCATGGCAACTGGAGTCATTGAAGTAACTCAAATGCTTCGGTATGAAGTCTTATCAATATGGAAAGTCTTGCCGATAGATATACACTTGGAGTCTTTGGGATAACACGAAGGCTCGTTATGACCTTTTGGTAATAGATAGTATGTCTCCCCGAATAGCTACACTCGGAGTCATTGGGATAACATGAAGGTTTCAGTATGAAGTCTTAGCGATGGATGTTTGTCTCAGCGATGGGGTAGTCTGTTGGGTAGTCTATTGTCGGTATGACTCCTAGCAACTGTTTGGTGCTCGGTATGACTTGAGGGCTTGGTATTACCTCTCAACGATAGCCTAAGTCTTACCGACAGTGTTCACATTGATATGAATTGAGGACTACCTTATGATCTCTTGGTGAATAGCGATAGTCTCACTGAAGGGGATACTAATTTCTATGTGACTTGTGAACTTCAATATGATCTCTTAGAAAATGGCGATAGTCTCGCCGATGAGAATGCTGAGGTCGATGTGACTTGTGAAATCAGTATAATGTCTTTCCGATGGTCAAGACTCTTGGCGATAACTACAATCATTCTTGTGGCATCGGGGAGACATGGTTAGTGTCTCACCGACATGCGGATACAATTTGAACACTTTTGACTGATTGACTATCCTATGTGATTTGTCCTCGACCAATCAAAGAAGCCGAATGGGAACCGTTGGAAGTTAGACTATTGTGGCCGTTACTGAGAGGAAGATCAATAGACCATGGGCATCATGGATATACTCAGAGGTTAAAGATTGTGATCAGTTCGATGAACAATTGGACGAATGGTTGGATGAATAGCTCGATGAGTGATCAGTGAATTCGATTATGAGAGCATTGAATCTTGAATGTTTTGTACAAGGTTGATCACGGATTATGTTGTTGTAAATTGACATAAAAAAGATAAATCTGATCTCTGTATGTAATTTCCATTACTATAATACAAAGGGGCTTTTTCTTGGTGTGGTGGGTTTTTCTCCCGTAAGGGTTTTCCCACATAAATTTGGTGTTCATCTGTGTATGATTATTTCTCTGTTTCTGTTATTGCTTTCAAGTGTATCTTAATTGGACTGTAATTGAAAATTTAAAAGTATCTCTACATTCTTCCCTGAGGTTTTGACGTTAGGAGAGTTGTTTCCACACCTTAGCTTTCCTTACATATAAGTATATACAACTACCACTAAAGGGTGGGCCTCACATTTTTGTCTATTACTACCTATATTGCTTATCCAAAAAGAGAATCAATATCTTACAATTACTTTCTCTAGATAAAAGGGTAATATTTTTTATAATTTATCTATAGCACACCCATGACAAATAAAATATACTATAGGTTTTATATACCCCCCGAAAATATAAATAAAAATACATATATACATATTAAAATTTCGTAAAATCAAATATAAGGGAAAACAATATTTTCATTAGATTATTAATTAAATTAAATAAAAATTAAATTGAGCATAATCAAATTAAGGAAATGGATAAAGAGAGAATAAAGTGCATCCCTTGTGTACTAGAGGGTGATGATAATTAAAGAAGAGTTAAAGAATAAAACAAGAAGAATAGATATTTAAAATTGTAGAATTATAGGAAATGTCTAATATAAATTACCACCAAATAGGTTCAAGAATAGATAAGAGGACTAATCCTTGGAACTAAAGAAGAAAATATTATAATGTAGGGTATTAGAGAAATCTACATATTGGTGTGTAGGGTAGGAGTGATAAAGGTAAGAATTAATGAGAACTTGAGTGTCAAGGTTGTGTGCTAGAGTCACTAGGATAACTATTGGAGGTATAATCTATCAAATTATGGCATTTGTGAAAATGAAAGTTTGAATAGGCACATAGGTAGACACTTCTATAACAAGGTACTAGGGCCCATTCCGTCCAATAGTATTAAAAAATCTTGAAGATAGTTCTACATATTTTTGTTCCAAAAATACCCTCAAAATTTCTACAACTATTAACAATATTTTATAATGCTATAATATCTAATATGGATGGGAGAAATGGTTGTTAATATACATGAATTTGATTTGGTCAACCCATAAAATAGTAATTTTTTTACCTCAAATAAATCAAAAGATGGATATATTGAGTGTGTGCAAAACTTAAGTGATATTTTTTAGGTTTTGTGAAAAGAGAATACATTCAAATAAAATTCTAAGGGATTTTTCTATAATGTATCATGTTAAAGTGTCAAGATGCACATTTAGAATGATTTGAAGAAGGGTAAAAAAAAATCTAGAAATGGAGGTTATGAAGAATATTTAGACCAAAAGGAGGGAATTTTGGAGAATTGTGAAAGTAAGACTAGAATATTTATAACAAATTTCTAGATTTGACTGTGTAATTTTTATCATCAACATTTTGAATCAAACTTCATGATCAATACTAAACACCACATCTCCTTGGAAGACATTCAAATCCTAGTCAATGAAGAAAACTACTTAGAGAGGAAACTCAAAGAATCCATTAAAATCCACATTCACCCATCAAACCTCAACCACAATAGTGGTTGGAATTTGAGTTTTACTTGACATCCTCTTTTAAACCAACTCAAAGATCAATCACCCACTCCAAGATTCCCCTTTTTCTATTTATGTTCCTCTTTTCCTTCTCCCCAACCCCTTCTTATTTTTCCCATCTCTCAAGATCAGTTCCTCCTCAAGGTTATACTTTGTGTTTCCCCTCTCCTCTCATTTTCCCATCCTTTTCCATTTCCCTCTCTTTTGTTGAGAATTTATTCCACATTTTGTATCATGGTTTTCTTTCTCCCCCGTTCTCATTTCCTAGCTCTTTTATCACCTTTGTCATCTTTGCTTCCATTATTTAATAGTTACATATATATGTATGTGTAATGCCCCACCGTGTGAACCCCAAAGGACAACAACACAATAATTTACTGCACAATTTATTTTTTTTATACATGTAAAACACATTAAATCAACAGTCATAAAAATTAATTAAACAAATTCACTTACACTTACACTTACATCCCTTGGGGTACATGAGGAGACATTACGAACTTAAATCCATACAACAACAATGAAGAATAAAATCCAAAGATATAATCCATAACAAAGTAAACATTAACAAATATAACACATACATGATAAATCATTAATAAGAATCCATGATTAACTCAATACATTTAATAACAACTGCCATGACCAATATCCACACCAAGCTTAACATTACATTTCAGTACAATGTTCTAAAGGTACAATGATACAAAAGTGTTTCCAAACATAAATAGAAACCATACACAAGAATCATGATACAAATGAATAGATGAATACACAGTATCATAACTAGCTCCAAGACAAATACAACTCTGGAGTCGCTGCAACATCACCAATCCGCACCTCTTGATCCTCGACTGGGGACCCAATGGGGTGCTTAGCACATTCCACCCAACCATGTGAGTCCGAAGACCCACCCCTCATGCTAGGAGCTAACAAGAAAGAGACCTCAACCAAGAACATCCAAACAAGGAACCACAAGACTCAATGTCATACAAAAGTATCATAATACTCGAGGAATTACAATGACATAATCAACAACATCCAAGAGACAACATAACAACTTAAAATCATAAATCTTATCACATAAATCAAAGCAATGACCAATAAACAAGTAACCAAAGGATGATCACGAAACACTTCCAAATCAAACTGAATTAATAAACATAATACAATTCCAAATTGCAATTAAACAATACAATAACATCATATCACAGTACCAAAAGAGTATAAGGTCATAAGTCAAATATCAATGAGATCATATAAGACCACAAAGTACACCAAATACGTATCAAGGCAATACTCCATAAATCAATATAAGTCCATTCAACCACAATCTAAACCAAATCCCATAACATACTTCCAGAGGAACACAATAAAGTAAAACACATGGGCAACTAGGGGAGAGTGTCATCGCATAGTCCTACATGGGCTGTCTAGTGCTCTTCCTCCCAACTGGAGGTGCCCGTCCCATCTATGGCTGTCATGTGCCCTTCCTCCCAATTGGAGGCACCGGTCCATAGGGTGACTCATGTGAAGCCGTAAACCTCTCGTGAAGACAAGGTCATGACCTTGCCGACCATGGCCTTCTCAGCCTTCCATTAGTCTATGGAAGCACTAATGAAGACGAGGCATCCATTTTTAAATCTTATAATGATATTACTACCCAACCCTCCTAAGTTAATTGTTAGGTTTTCACTTGATTACTAACTCACTCGTGGGTTATCCTGTGCCCTTCCCCTTAAGCGGGGTGCCGACCCCCACAAGGAGCCACTCTCCCTAGAGACCCAACAACATCAAACCAAAAAACCAAGAAACCAAGGGTTGTAAAACATAACAAGAACATTAGATCACAACTGAGAAGCATGCGAAGCATTACCCATCTCGCTATAAATACATAATCAAAGTCTCAACAATTCCCGTACAACCCTTTTAAAATCATGAAACCAAAACCCCTACCACATCAAGGGCTCATAAAGGAAGAACGTCAACTGACAATCATCTCAAGCCTCTAGAAGTATCTCAAAAAGTTTACACTAGGGTTTCCCCATCAAAGAACTAACAACAATAATTGCAAGGCCACAAGAACTATTTTCAATTCAAATATAATGAGTGAATGCTTTAAAATAAAACCATCAACTCCATCTAGACTACATAATCAACTTCGTTACAAAATAAATTAGAAATTCAAGAAGACCGACTATCCACAACTCATAAACAAAACATGAGTACCCAATTACATTGCAACACAAATTAAATGACAAAGGATTCCTTGAATCAAAATTAATCTCCAAAGGCATTCATACCAACATGAAACCATCCAAAAACAATCCTTCAACAACAGAGGTAAAAGCATGCAACCAGGTATCTAAGAGAGACCTCAATTTCCTCCTCACAAGATACCCATATAGGTAAACAAATGACCTTTGACAAAATCAACAAACATGACAACAAGATTTCCCTCGCCTCTAGAAGCCCAAAAACAAATCAAATACTCAAGGACTCACCAACGAGGGTAAGCAAAAATAGTAAGAGTTTCCAATCTACTAACAACACAAATTTAAGAAATAGAAATCCTCTCAAAACCCGGGAGTAGCTCAAGAGAAATTCACACTGAGACAACACCATCAAAATTATCCTACTGTAACGCC
Source organism: Sequoia sempervirens (assembly GCA_007258455.2). Lineage (NCBI taxonomy): Eukaryota > Viridiplantae > Streptophyta > Pinopsida > Cupressales > Cupressaceae > Sequoia > Sequoia sempervirens. Next base: position 26,374 of record VDFB02160993.1, on the reverse strand, counting down.
CCGTCGTGTGAACCCCAAAGGACAATTAAACAATAATCACAGCACAATTTTTTTTTAAAATGAACATAACATATATGTAATACACATTAAGTCATGACATGAATTTCATTTAAACAGATTCACTAACACAAACATCCCTTGGGGTACACAATGAGTCATTACGAGACTTAGATCCACACAACGATAATAAAAAATAAAATCCAAAGATATAATCCATAACAAAATAAACATTAACAATATAACGCATACATGCTAAACATTGATAAGAAACCATCTGTGTACATATACACAACATATGCATGATTAACTTAACATATTAAATAACAACTACCATGGCCCATATCCACACAAGAATTATCATTACATTACAATACAATGTTCAAGATGTACAATGATACAAAAGTGTTTCCAACATAAATGGAAATCATACACGAGATAACATGATACAAATGAATACAAAAAATCACAACTGGCTCCAAGACAATACAACTCTGGAGTCACTGTATCCGCACCAATCCGCACCTCTCGATCCTCGACTGGGGACCCAATGGGATGCTTAGCACGTTCCACCTGACCATGTGAGTCCGAAGACCCACCCCCCGTGCTAGGAGCTGACAATAAGAGTCCTCAACCAAGAACATCCCAACACGGAATCACAAGACTCACAACATACAAAAGTATCATAAAACTCAAGAATTGCAGCAACATCCAAGAGTCAACATAATAAATTAAGATCACAAATCCCATCACGTAAATCAAAGAAATGACAAATAAATAAGTAACCAAAGGATGATCATGAAACACTTCAAATCAAACTGAATTAATAAACATAATACAATTCCAAATTGCAATTAAATAATACAATAACATCATATCACTATATCAAAAGAGTACAAGGTCATAAGTTAAATATCAACAAGATCATACAAGACCACAAAGTACACCAAAGATGTATCAAGACAATAATCATAAATCAGGATAAATCCAAATATCAACAATCTAAATCAACTCCCATAACCTACTTCCAGAGGAACACGATAAAGTAAAACACATGGGCAACTAGGGGAGAGTGTCATCGCATAGTCCTACATGGGCTGTCCTGTGCTCTTCCTCCCAACTGGAGGCGCCGGTCCCATCTATGGCTGTCCTGTGCTCTTCCTCCCAACTAGAGGCGCCGGTCCATAGGGTGACTCATGCGGAGCCGTAGACCTCTCGTGAAGACGAGGTCACGACCTTGCCAACCATGGCCTTCTCAGCCTTCCATTAGTCTATGGAAGCACTAATGAAGACGAGGCATCCATTTTATTAATCTTATAATGATATTACTACCCAACCCTCCTAAGTTAATTATTAGGTTTTCACTTGTTTACTAACTCACTCGTGGGTTATCCTGAGCTCTTCCCCTTAAAGCGGGCCCCCACGAGGAGCCACTCTCCCTAGGCCCCCACAACATAAAAAAAATCAAGGGTTGTACCATCATAATTTGAACAAAGAATCACAACATAAAAGCATGCGAGGCATTATCCATCTCGCTAATAAGTACAAAATCAGAGTCTCAACAATTCCCGTACAACCCTTTCAAAATCATGAAACCAAAACACTTACCACATCAAAGGCACATAAAGAGAGAGAACATCAACTGACAATCATCTCAAGCCTCTGGAAGCCAAAAGAATGAAAACCCACAAACAAGGGTAAAGTGAAGCAACACAAGTTTCTCCCTAATAATTCCAACACAAGGATAAAATTTCCTCAAATATGAGAGTAACTCAGAAAAGCCATGAAAAGGAAAGATTCATCAAGACCCATCCACAAATCAACAATGGTGTCACCTCAAAAGGAATCATAGAAGAAAATCAACCTTTAATTCACAATAATCACACAACATCCAAAAGCCACCAACTAGGCATTCCACGGGAGACCTCAATTTTCTCCTCACAAGAATCCCTTAGAGTGGTACAAAAATTACATTCATAAAATCAGCAACATGACAATGACAACAATAATCCATTTACATTCCCAAATAAAAACCAACCTACTCAATAACAAAACAATTACAATCTCAAGGTTCTAAATCACTATCCATATAAGAACCTTATTTAATAGAAACTCAGATTGTTATAAAGACTAACTAACAAATCAAAAGTAATAATTAAGAATGAAAACTCAATTCAAGGGACAATTTTCACAATAACACTCAACTCAAGGAATAATTTATTTCGTTGATTCAAGTTTATAAAACTACCATAATAAAGACAAATAGAGTTACAACAATACTTACCACGACTAAAGATAACGATTAAATTCTAACATACACAATTCCTCAATCAAAGGGTTATTACAACCACCAATTGTAAGATTACCAAATGCAACCATATAACCAAACTCTCTAATGATCCCAAAGGATCAGTATACTATTTCCCTTCTAAACATTACTCCCCTGATCAATTTACCGTAACCACAAGATCAAGTAACTAACAAAATGCAGCTTATGTCCCAACCACATATACTTTTTCAAGTCTACTATTTTAATATGACAACTACCAAGTGTGGACTCCTTAATAAAGTATTGAACTAATATACTACAAACATTCACCGATAAATTTAACCACTAATAATAAAACATTCTATTTATCTTATCCAAAATAAACTCATTTAATTGAAAAGAGCCTAAAGCTATCCAAATGTATATTTACACATAAAAATTTCTCCTTTAATTACCATTCAAGTATCCTTTTTAAGGTACTCTCGAAAATAATCAGCTTACATTATATTTATGCGCTTATGATGTATAAAATATTTAAAGGGAACATAATCTAACTTTTTATTTATATTTCTCATCGTTATAATGTTATTTTTATTATTTTTATTATTTTACTAATAAGTCAATTTATCCTAACAACACTACTAATTATAAGAAATACTTTCTATGATAACCATTTATTAACTAGACCATTTTCTCTCCAGATAACATATATATATACATATATAACTAACAAAACATACATATAAATATGCACTCGTACAACTTAAGTCTCAATGAATATCTTCATGCGAACAAGTATTCAAGTAAATTCAAACTAAATAGTCCCCTCTAATCTGAAATCAATTAATTCATTTACATACTTAACATATAAATATTTATAAAATTAATACACTTAAAATTTGTTTCTTCCTATAACTATAATATCCAAATATACTTATACATATATATCATTATAAAGGAGCAATACATATTCCTATTCTTGAGGCTTCGAAGGTGACCCACAATAGGTCGATAGGTGATTAATATAATCATAATATATATGCAAATGCTAAGAAGATTGAGTACATCGAATTCCCCAATCATCCTTTGTGAACAACAAAGACAAAGAGAGACGGCCTTGCACTCACAGGGTAACGAAGGAGTTGATGCGGATATCTCCAACCACCTATATATATATTTTTTGATATACATTTATGCAACTGCAGTGATCCAGAATAGACTTGCAGGCAATGTAACGCCCAAGAAACCGCCTAAAAAGATGAATAAAGCCACATTGAGCATTAAATGGTATTGTGAAAAGACAAGTTAAAAGGTGAATAACTATATTATGGAGAGGACGTGCTTAAGATTTAGCCCGCTGTTTACAGTATCAACTATTGTCATCAAAAGAATAAGTGACTGCGCTGAGACTGGTTGACAGAGAAATCAGAGAAATTATTTAATTTACTAAGTCTAAAGTTGCAGCTGTGATGGGTCGCCAATGGTATCAGGGAGATTATATAAATTTAGATTACCAGACTATGTGAAGGAGCTCATCTAAACACTGTATCCAATAATATCAATTTCTCTCAGCTTCGACTAAACGAAGGTAATTGGCAAAGGCTTGAAACATTGCACAGACCAAGAGAATTAAATAATCTGCTCATTGGTCCTCAATTTCTTCACTTGAACAATCTGCTCATTGACGGCATCAGAGAAGACACACGAACCAAGCTTCCTACAAGTTTGAGATGGTTACGGTTGCAAAAACGTGAGAAGCCACTTTTCTTCAGTCTTATGGATAACATTCGGGATTTTGATAATAAAATCAGAGAGTTTAATTAAATCTATACACCCTACCATGTTCAAGTGCTGCAGTTGTGTTAGGTTGCCAAGTATATCAGAAAGTGAATATTGGAAATTGGAAATATCGCCATCTACTTGCATTATTGACATTATTTCAAGTGTTGAAACTGTGATAGATTGACAGGAGTATCAAGCAGATTATTTAAACCTTTAAACTTCCTATTACAGAACAAGAGACCCTATTCACCATGGAAGATTGTGTTAAGAGATGCGAGCCATTTCCATTATTTTAAACAAATATAATATTCTAGCAGTGACTATTGGTAATGCTAAATGAAACAATCTGAAAAGAGTCTATGCTTTGGCAGTTTACCAGCAAGGCATTTGGCCGCAACTTTTACCAATAGCCTCTTTGCTTGCCCATGATGAAAGCAATGGAACAGAGCAGGCACATCCTTCAAGGATAGAAGATAGAGGAAATAATTAAATGTTAAAAGAAGTTCTATCTTGATCAAATGCTATAGCTATGACAGTTTGCCAATAAATCCGACAGTCTATTTGATTCTATACACCCTAACCTATTCAAGCATTGCCACAGTGATAGGTTGCGAAAGGAACCTGGGAAATTATTTAAATACATGTACCCTACCTTACAACTATATGCAGAGATAAGGTAATGGCCGCATGGTTTCACGACATACGCCTATGAATAAAATTGGAGAAGAAAAGTTGACAGAGCAATTGCATTCAGAAAAAGCCGATGATGATGAGAACTAAATTATTGAAACATCAAGATTCAAATGACCTGATTGACATGCATACAAGAGATCATACAACTGCTGAATTACCATATATGATCCACAACCAACAGCCATCAATTAGCATGCAGTATGACGAATCGAGTGCCAATGCACTATCAGTCTTAAGCATAGCAATAACATAAAACACAACACACTAAATTCGCCATACAAGAACCAAGAACTAACTATTAAATACTACCAATGTCAAGAATTGAGTTAGTCAATAACGAATGATACCTAAGGCTTCAAGAATCTTACAAATATCTACACAATAAACCATACCTCCTTTATGGCGAAGAACGAAATAGAAGAGAGAAGTACGGTGCAGATCTCCTTCTCTGGAATTTCCCCCTTTTTCAGAAGATCCTCCTCTTTTCTTCACGAAATTACCACCACTTAGGGGATGAATCTCCCCGCTTCTTCTCCCATTCCCCTTCGAGTTCTCTCCCCCCCCCAAAGCTAGATATACTTTATTTATTTTTCATATTCTACAGTTCAGTTCCTTTCGACTTCCCATTGCTTGATAGGTGAAGTTTCTTTCCAACTTCTCTTGCCTTTTACACTTCCCAAAAAATCTTATCATGATTTATTTAATTAATAATCTATTCAGTTTCCATTTTCCAATTGCCTTCCTTTTTATTATTTTCTTTTCCAGATTATTTTTTTCATCAATTTATCTAATAATATCACTTGTGCTTTTAACAAATTAGTTTAATTTGATTATTTGATCTAAATTATTTGATTTAATTTAATTGATCATTACTTTAATTTCTAATCATATTTTAAATAACCTTGCAAATCACTTATGATTTAATTAATTATATAAACATGATTACTAACATATTATATTTTTCACACAATCAAATAACATAGTGACCAATGAGACACACACAAGTTCAGAACAATCGACACGGAGGGGTATTACATCCTCCCCCCCTTAAAAATTGACTTACTCCTGGAAGTCAAGCTCAATCATAAACATGGTAACATGACAATATCAATGATCATAAGTACATCATCAACATAAATTAAAACATTGATTAAACATCATCAAGTAAACAACGAAAATTAAATAAACCAAAAATAAGGAAAGGATACCAAAACAGAAATGGTGACGGGGTTGCAACCAGACCAATTTGATAAACACAAGGATAGATGACGAACTAGGTTGGGGAAACTTTCTTGTCAGTTCCTCTTTTTCCACGTCAATCCCATTAGGTCTTTATGATGCTCGCCCTGTCCTGACAATGCAGGTGGAATCGAGACTTAGTTCCTGCAATCCTGCATGCAAACAAACGTTGTGCACAATAAATATATATATATATATATATCACAAATTCCTCGTGAGAGGAAATCCTAGCATAGTAGGGCACTCGTGAGTGAGTGATACCACACTGTCCCTCCCACCAAACTACTCAAAATAGTCAAAACAATTCTAGTAACTCGTAAATAGTTTGCTTCTTATTAGTTAGGCAATGTTCGCATAAAGATATTAACCATAAACCTAATTCATCTACTATATCAAAATTAATTACTACTTAACATAATAAGTATCTATACCTGCATATTACAATTACATTACCTTCGTCACTATGCTTTCTGAAGCCAACTTCCTGTAAATCAAAAGCTACCATAGGACATTGCACATTAGTACCAATAATTAAAGTTGCATCTTATCCTCAAGATACCATATTCTGCTAAAAATCATAAAATAATTATCCACAAAACCTCACATCTTCATTAAAACTCATAAGAACTATTTTTAATTCAAATATAATGAGTGAATACATTAAAATAAAACCATCAACTCCATCCAGACTACATAATCAACTTCGATACAAAATAAATTAGAAATTCAAGAAGACCAACTATCCACAACTCATAAACAAAACACGAGTACCCAATTACATTGCAACACAAATTAAATGACAAAGGATTCCTTGAATCAAAATTAATCTCCAAAGGCATTCATACCAACATGAAACCATCCAAAAACAATCCTTCAACAACAGAGGTAAAAGCATGCAACCAGGTATCTAAGAGAGACCTCAATTTCCTCCTCACAAGATACCCATACAGGTAAACAAATGACCTTTGACAAAATCAACAAACATGACAACAAGATTTCCCTCACCTCTAGAAGCCCAAAAACAAATCAAATACTCAAGGACTCACCAACGAGGGTAAGCCAAAACAGTAAGAGTTTCCAATCTACTAACAACACAAATTTAAGAAATAGAAATCCTCTCAAAACCTGGGAGTAGCTCAAGAGAAATTCACACCGAGACAACACCATCAAAATTATCCTACACTCACCAACACTTCCAAGGCACCAAATTGAAGACACCTTAAATACTCAACCACTCACAACTCCACAAAACACTCGCATAATAAACAACAACCAAAAATTCAAATGAGAACAACATTTAATAACCAATCAATTAATGACCAGAACTAAATAACTTTACAACTTACCCATCTAAATTACTCAATTAACTAAAACAATTCATGATAACCATCACAAGTATTCTAAAAGACTTATCCATAAAGAGAACTTACAAATCAACCATTAAATGAATATAAAGGAAGTCAATTTTCAAAAGATTAAAATCCCATTTCACCAATAAACTATCCAATTCAAGAATACCCTGATCAATCTCTAATCATGCCCATACATTTAAATTTCCCCTTTCATTTATCAACATAACTGAAAACTACTTAATAGTTGGGTAGTTAACTCATTATCATTTCATAACTACTTATGTTCAAAACATTATTTCCACTCTCCTTTCATCATACTAACTTAACACTCACTTCAATATTTAAATTAATTGTGAAAACCACTTAAAACCAATTGTTTATACTTTAAAATGACAATAATAACAATACTCTAAATACTTAAACTACATATTAGAACTTACCACCTTAAAATCTTAAATCTATCTAAATAAAATTCACACACATAAATACCTTTTAAAACCACTACATTTTTATATATTTTAATTCCTTTTGAGGAGGGAATGTAAAAAGAGAATAGATATTTTCTAAGAATCCAACAAGTCTACAAGACTTAACTTCATAAAAAGATAACTTATTTAATTCCATAATAAATCTTATTTCCATAATATACACACTGAAACAAGAATGAAATAATCAATGCTGACATATATTCATAAATTGCCTTTTTGCTATAATTTACTATCAAAGTTCATAATTTAACAAATTAATAAATGATTCCTTTCTATTTTCATATTTTTATTATAATAAAATTTTGTTTTATACATACCAGAAAAATAAACAATCTGGTTACAGACAGAATTAATAGATTAATTTAACAGTTAAATGGTGACTTGAAATAAACAATATAATTAAATGAATTTAATAAATATATAAATATAATTATAAATATATATATATTCATAACAGTTTACACGCACATTAAAAATTATATAAAATTTTTGTTTTAAACAACAATTAACATATACCATTTTAAATGGGAATTAAATCCCATACAAAAGCACAGACGAAATGCCCGGCCGCAGACAGTCTGCGGACTGTCACAACAGTCCGACGGACTGTCGTGGTAGTCCGTAGGGTGCCACACCAACACCACAGCCGGCTAGGTGGTGGGTACGGCCGAGGCCGAACCATCACCCAGTCAGCATTTTTAAATAATTTCAAAACAAATTTAATCCGAAAAAATTTGAACCTTAATTTTTTTTTATACTATATTTACATTTATATATATATGTGTATACATATACATATATATATATATATATCTGATATATATATATATACATATATATATTGTATTTAAAAATATTTCGAATACAGAGAAATAGAACTCAATTGTACAAGTTACTGTTTCAACATAAATTTATACACAATAAATTTGTAAAATTTATCTACAAATGAGGATTTACACAACCCCGAATTCCCAGACAGGACATTATTCTTTTATTGCTTTATTATTATTTTTAACACAAAACTACAGTAACACTATTCAATTCCAAAATCCCAACAAAATTTCACTTTAAATCAATAACAATCCCAAACCCCAGTAAAATTTTCTTGATTGAAAAATAGTCCAAAACATTTCTAAGGATTCGAGAATTTTCTACATGCATTAAATTTCAAATCCAGGAGAAAATTCCATTCACAACAAAGAATTCTTATTTCATTTGATGCTATAGAAAGAAGATAATTTAAAAGAAGAAGGAGAACATGGCGTCCTGTGCTTGAAGAAAATATGTAGAAGCTTTATCCCTCTTGCAAAGCTAATTCCTCACTGCCGACTGTTTCCAGCAACAGACCCAAATCCTCCCTCAGACTGAACCTTCTTCTTTAATAAAATTCTCCAGAATAACAGAAAGAAAATAACAGAAAGATGTATGCACAATTTCTCCAGAATCAGAAAAATAGAATGCCAATGACAGAAAATGGGTGAATCCTCATTTCTCCCCCCCTCCATAAGATAAAAGCAGCTATTATTTATTTTTCATATTCTCCAGTTCTCTTCGACTTCCAAATGCTCTATAGGTGTAGTTTCATTACTTGTTTTAAAACACTTCAGCTTCCTATCTCCTTATCCATTTAAATTTCTTATTATAGTAATTATCTTTTCAAGATTATTTTGTTCATAATTATTATTAACTTCAACAATTTAAATCAATTTATCTAATAATATCACTTTTACTTTTAACGAATTAGTTTAATTTGATCATTTGTTCTAAATCGTTTGATTTGATTTAATTGATTATTATTTTAATTTCTAATTATATTTTAAATAACTTTGCAAATCACTTATGATTTAATTAATTATTTAAACATGATTACTAACATATTATATTTTTCACACAATCAAATAACATAGTGATTAATGAAGCACACACAAATACTCACACACAAGCCAGAACAACCGACACGAAGGGGCATTATAGTATGTGTGTATATATTATTTTAAATTTTTTCTTTCATTTATGGTTTCATTTATTTTCTTCCTTATGTTGGTTTACTTCTTGTCTCTTCCCTCATAATATTTCCATTGGTAGATCTATATTTTCTTCTTAGCATATAGGTTTATTTAATTATATATACACACATGTGCATTCTTAGTTATATTTATGAGTATTTTCTTTCATTTATATGCATATATACATGTACATATATATGTATATGTGTATGTGTCCATGCATGCTTGTATGTATGTATGTATGCATGCATGCATGAATGTATGTGTGTATGCATATATGTAATTATTTATGTATGTGTGTATGTATGTATGTATGTATATACATATATAAATCTTGTTCCTAATTTTTAAATTATTTTTTTTACTATTATTAATTAATTAAAAATTTGTTTATATTTGTTGGTTTAATAATAATTTCTTACTTTTATCTTTATATTTAGTGTCATTTTCTCCTACTATCTTGTACTTTTACAAAGATTGATATTTACCTTTATTTTATATTTATATTTAGTTTCTCATTCTTACTTCAATATCTTTTTTGATTGAGCTTTTTATCTTCATTTTCTCCTATCCTTTTCTATTATAGTTTCATTTATTTTTTCCAACTATTTTTTCATCCTTTCTTTGGTTTTAAGAATGTTATGTTTAGGTTAAACCTCCCTTTATCGGATATGTATATACATATCCAATAAATGGAGGGTTAGTATATATATATATACATACATGCATACATGTGTGTATATATACAAATATGTATTTATATGTATACTTACATATATATATATATATAAATATGATCTTTAGAATTCATTGATTTTCTTGTAAATATATAAACATTTATTAAAACACATAAATATACATAATTATTTAAGAATTTATCTATTTATTATTTATTGTCATACATACATATTTTATCTTACATATATTGTAAGGGCTGATCTTAAATTTTAGTATATTTTTATTTGTTTTATCTTCTTTTCTTTCCTATCATATTGGATCATATACCCTCTCCCTTCATCTATTTAGAGTGTTTGGTCTAATACTATCTCTTCATTTCTCTCTTGTATCACTATCTCATCTTGATGATGGATCATGAAGTTAGATTTGAAATATTGACAATAAAAATTATACATGGTCAAATCCCTTTTTTTTATAAAGTGTTAAATATAGATTGTGAAATCTTCATGCTTTTAAGACTAGAAATATATGAAATTTATGGAGGAAAAGGGGGATCATACCTAGAGGAAAATTTAAATAAAGATTGGAAGAATGTTAATGGAGCTAGGTTTTAATAATATGCTTTCAATATGGGCTTGTAACACTCACTATCTTGGTACTTGAAGGAGTTGTAGAGCTATTTTGTGAGTTTATGCAATGTGTGATAGTAGATAATGATTCAAAACAAAAATATTTTTAGCTTCTATCTTGAGAGGGAATTTGAAATGATCATTTGAGGAAATATTAAGGCTAATATGTATTAGGTTTTAAGGACCTTAAGATATAATATATTAGAGTTGACTTGGGCCTTAGCACCTAAATGAACTTCATCCTAGGACCCTAGCATTTTGATGCAAATATATCTCAGCTTTTGAATTTAAGATTATGACTCTTAGAATATGAACTAGAGGTAAAAGTAATACTTGGGGTTTACGCAAATGATAAAAAATTATTTGGAAGGTAAGAAATCAAGGGGGAAGAACCTTAAATATCACTATGGGATAAGCCACCAAAATGGGTGCAAAAACATAAGATGGAGATCACAAAGTAGGCGATTTCTAACCTTACACTTTTCCCCCAATTTAGTGGCACATTAGAACTAGATGAAACAACTTGTTAAAGTAAATAAATTGAAATAAAAAAGTAAATAATATATGGAGGAAACAATAAAGTATGCATCTTAATGTCATATTCTCCTCCAATTTTTGTGTGTGTCTATCCTACAAAACATCCTTGAGATAAGAAATGACTATCTCATTTTAGAAATGTTAGTAAACAAATTGGTTATTGTAGTTTACTATGAGAAAATAACCCTAAGTTTTCCTATTTGACAACAACCGACAAACTAACAGCTTGGAAGATCGATATTGAATTAGTGATCTTCCTCTAAATTTTAGAGGTACAACTCCCTCATATGATTTAATTGGTTCTAGGGTATGTTTTTGACCCAAAAGCAATAAAGGAAAGACTAACATATGTACATATCTATGAAAAAAATGTGATTGATAAGATTGAGGAAAAAGAAATGAAGATGAATGACATAAAAATTATTTACCACATACCCACGAATGATAACCAAAAAGGAGCAAATAGTAATCACTTTCCAATAAATGAGATAATTAGGATTCAAAGACCCCATTTTAAATGCATGCACAATCTGATATAGCAAAAAAGACATCAAAGAAATATTACAAAGAACACATAGATAATTTGTAATCAAAGGAAATACAAATGAACACACAAATTTATTATGTCTCATTTTATTTCTTTGATACAAATAATGAATTCATAGACTCAAAATGTCTCTGTACAAAATAATATGTTTGGAAAGAAAATGATTTTCTCTTCACTCTTCCCCACACTATATTGAATCCTTCCTCTCTAAGAAAATTTCACAAAAAATAACTTCCCTCCTCTGAAGACCTTTGGTATTTTTCCTTTCTTAGAAGAATCGATTATGAAAAAAACAAAAAAAACCTTTCACATTCCCATGCATATCACTTGAGTCAAAATATTATGACCATGAATTTAATAATAAAATAATATACTTCGGCTTGAAATTGACATGCAAAGGAATCGCCTATGGCATGGTTGAGTAAGTGGTTGGATTTTGGAATCTATCCTCTATTATTGGATTTCTTTGGACATTCGTTGATCCAACTTCACATTTTGAAAATTGTTTCATTTGCTTGCAATGCCATAGCTGCTCAATTTTTATTCTTAATAGCTCATACCTTTGATAAATCTGACACCCAAGTCTGAGATCTCCCATATATAATCCAATGTGAATCAATTGACAAGGTAAAATTAATGATATCAAGTTTCCACAATCCATATCATTTGTTGTTGCAGCAGTTTTTGGATTAGATTGATGTAAGTTTTTTGCATAAAATTTTTTGATCACACTGTGTGATCCATCGTCAGAATAAAATAACTTAAAGAGAAAAAAATTGAAGTGACAAGTCATAGAATCAATATATCCTCCATGTTTGAGTTGTCGAAATGAGCTTATACGTAGGCTATCCTCAACATTCACTGTAAACCTGAGTTATTCCATAACATTACTAACTATATGTGGTGTTGGTCTCAAAGCAACTGAAGAATGTGAAACTCGTGCATCATCCTCTACCATTATTTCATGATAATGGCTATGTTGGAGAAGTTAACTGTCCAGCCATATCCACATGTCAATCTACCATCATTAAGCATCTTTGAAATTCTTTGGCTTCCATTACAAGAACCCCAAACCCCTCATGAAACATCAGTTTAATCAGCCATGAAAGACATCTCTCACCATGCGTACAATATATAAGGGATTCTTAGTAAACTCATTAAATATTTGATCTCTTTCTGAAGTTGCCAATTTGACATGGGCATGGGGAGATATCAACAGATTCATTATGCACATATCTTGTTGTAGACACCTAAATTTGGACACTTACATTTGTTCAAATTTATCCCTTTTCATCTAAATATCCTCTTACTTGCATTAATTAAGTAATATTACTATTATTTAATTAATACCCCCTAAAGTCCTTTAAATCCCTAAGGTATATAGTTAAATAATTAAATACCTTACCCTTTATCCCCCTTTTCCTCAAAGAATTAAATAAATAAGACATTTATTTAATTCGTCACATGTCACATCCTCCATCATCCTCTGTTAATTTGGGTTAGCTTAATTAATCCATGATTACGATCTGCACACCTTTAATTAGGATTAATGTCACATCCTCCATATTTTACCACTTGCCTCTAATCACTCATTAATCTTCTTAATCACCTATTTGCACAACCTTAATCTAATCACATGCCATTTTTGGTATGTCCTCCAAGTCAACCTTCATCATTAATTTCTTCATTTAGCCAAGACCTCTTCCCCATGTGAATTTAAAATTCACTTTTATTCCTCCAAGGCTCTCCTCTTCCCTAGGATCATTAAGATCTCACATCAGTCACATACAATAAAAGGAGAACAATAGGAGGAGGAGCTACAGGAGATGTTTCTAATACTATAAATATGTTGACGCTAATTGGTGGACAGTTCCAAAAGTGAAACAAAAATATGTTAAACTAAGAAAGAATAAAAATGTATTGATAAGTTTATTAAAGGAAAGAGGAATAAATACTATGCAATCCCCACATTTTAGATGCAATAAAAATGAAAATGATCTTATGAGAGCAGGAAATTAAATAGAGTGATACATCTATTAGTGTAATAAGAGGGTGAATTATAGTTTAGATAAATGTCCTTTTTTTAAATAAATGAGTTTTACCACTTTACACTAGGATTTCCTAGATTCAAATAAATAACATTCTACCATTATGTAATACATAAAGAATACAATAGCTCTACAAATTCAAAAAATACTTTAAAAATATAAAATAAAAATTTTCATTGAATGAAAGCATAAAAGAAACTGATAAATATTATTTTCTAAAATTTGAAATAAAAATTTATAAAAGATGGTTACAAAATAATAAATAACATAGAAAAGGAACCTACCACTAGAAGATTAAAGTCATTGTCTAGAATAATAGCACATCACATGGACGTCTCCATGTCACACTATCATCCATACACATAAAAAAATTAGAAACCTCTAGAAAATATACTATTTTAGTATAACTTAGTTCACCGATCTACACAACTAGAAATATGAATGTACTAGTAATATAACAGAAAATAAAAAGATAAATATAGATGATAAATACCAATATTTATATATTATATTATATTATATGGAGAATATAAATGAACAATAAATATGAAAGTACTTGCAAAACTTGTATGTGGTTGAGTGCTCCAAAAATACCAACAAATATAATAAATAAATAAAAATCATTTGGGATTGTTTGGAAGCTTGGATTTAGTTCAAGCCCCTATAATAATATTTCAACCTCCATGAATAGCCAATATATGAAAAATTATAAAATGATTTTTTGAGAGTGAAAGAGTAATGAAAAATAAATAGAACTATGAGTATAAACTATGGTGTATAAGGAATACTTTGAACATAGTGTATGTATTTTATGAAAAAGTGGTGGTCTATAGAAAAAGATATTTTCTCAAGAAATAATAGAATATAGAATATAAAAGTTCTAGCAATATCATTTAAGTACAAAAAAGAATAATATTTTTAAGAAATAGTGAGATCCTTGGGAGATTTGATAGATATGTAGTCCAAGGAATCTTGTGAAAGATTCAACAATAATGTAGAATGATAGTATACAACCAAAAGGAGTCATCTAGCCCCAATTAAGTTGCAGTATAGTTTCTCCAAGAGAGAGTGAGTGTGAGAGCCAAGATATTTTTCAAGAAATCCAAAGTTTATTTTACTAAGAAGGTATGAGAGTATTGTTGAGTTAGATTTTTATTGGGGCATGCTTCCTAGGTGATGTTATAGAAAGTGCAAATGAATAGCTAAGAAGGATACTAACAATTCAAACTCAATTTTTTTTAGGATGCTAGGGAATTGCATGACTGTCTAAACATCAAATTCACATCCTAAGAAAATTCTATAAAATTTATCACATGTTCCTCCAACATAATGAGGATAATATTGATCTATAAAATATTGGAAAAACCTTAGTGAAGTGGAGACAAGCCAAATTTTAGGCTAAATGAACCTAAAATATGCTATGAGAGTGGGAACCAAGACAAGTTCAAACACAATATGAAATTGAGAGGGTACATAATTTTCTATATTAGAAAATGAGAATAAAAATGATAATATTAATTTGCTATAGGGTTATGATGACTAAAGTAAACTTATAGAGGACTAGAAGAATAGTTCTAGAAAAAAATAGCTCCCTAAGAAATATTAGGGTAAATTATAGCAATCTAGTTGTTGATGCAAATAAAAATGCATCCAAGCACTAATGTAGATAAAAATGCATTAGGATTCTAATGAAAACATAAGAAAATCATGGTGCTATATTATTTTTTACCATGGGCTTATAAAACTACTAGATGCTTTTTCCTACATTCTCTAAGTTCTAAATTTATCTCAAAATTCCTTGGTGAAAGTAGAAAAACGTAAGTTATCATTATCAATGCAGAGGTAGTAGCATAAAAGCTAAAAGATCAAACATAATAAATATGATTATTAAAAGAGAATGAAAAGGGAAATATGATGTATTCCTCCAATGTTTAATAAATTATGATTACACAAGGAAATAAAAAATAAAGAGTAATAACATTGAGAAGAGTGTTGGAAGCTTGTGTTGTCATTGATGTCAACAGATCCTTGTTGTTGCATTGATGTCAACCGATGAGATGCTTTGATTGGTTGCATTAAATTGTCATTAGTAGTATCACTGATGCCAACCTCTAGTGTTGCTTTGATGAGAATATGTTTGTGGATGTTAAAAATCTTGTGTGGTTGAGACTCTAAGAATGTGTTGAAGAAGTTGAGTTGGTGTTTGTGGTGCTTGGTTCCAAGTGCTTTTGAGAAAATTTGAATAAAAGAGGAGACAATGTGTTTAGTTTGGTAGAGTGGTGTTCAATATTTTTCTCTGCATTTCTTCATGTTTGAAGATCTACTTGTGTGGTTTGGATATGTTGATCAGAGGTGTTTAGAGGTGTTATATCTAGAGTTTTATGTTTTATATCACTCAAAAAAAGAAGTTATGTTCACGAGTGTGTGAACTATGAGGTAGTGTCGTTTGGGAGAAATGGTTTTGCTCCGCATTTCTCTACGTTGTGGTTTCTAGTTTTTTCAGATTTGGGATTGTTCTTATATTGCTCATATCTATCTTTAGTCTAAGTTTTTTGAGTTTTGGTGCTCCCCAAGGTTGTATTCATGAGTTACAGTGTGTGGAAGGTTAACTAGGTATACAAAATGACTATGTTCTTCAAGTGTATGATGTTGTGAAGGACTTGTTGGATTTAAGGGTGTTGATGGAATATTCCAAATTATTTTTTAGTTTTGTGTGTGGTTCACAAGTCATCTTTGGATTTGAGGAAGAGTGTAGTTAAATGTTTAATGGTGTTAACACAAGTTCGACTAACCTTGGGTTTTTATGCTAATTGCAGATATGCTTCAGTGTTTGTGGAAGAATTTTGAGGCATGTATATGTGTATTTAGGTCCAAGTTGAGGTGTGATGTGTTCCACCTTCATTCCTCTCCACCATGGGAATGTTTTGATGCCAAACTAATTTGAATTTGCATGTTTGAGGTACATATCCAACCTTGTAGATCGTTTTCAAGGTTGAGAATGATATATGTGTAGTGAATTGATGGAGGAAGGTGTGTAAGGAATGTGATGTGAAGTGTTGATATGTAAAGTATGAAAGTATGAAATGTAGTGTTAGCTTTAATGCCTAAGACTACTGGAAGTAGTGAATAAAAGGTGTCTACATTCTAAGGAGAGTATGAATATTCTCATGAAGCAATGGTGGATCTCTTTTGTTGTTCTAAGATGGATTTATCATTGTAACAATCTTCTATCTTCTTCTTTCTAATTTGGAAGTGAGGGCCATTCTTTTTTTTGGGTAGTGAGTGCTTTGATAGTGAGCCTATTGTATTCAGTGTTGCAATTATTTTATATTGTGAGCTAATCCTCATTGTGGTTTTTCCCTTCTTGGGTTTTGCATGTAAATTTGGTGTTCTCATGTGTATGGATGTGTTTGTATTACTATTTCTCATGTTCATATTTTTCTAATGCATGATAAGGGTTTAAAGCTTGATAAGAGTTTAAGGATTAATGCAGATTTGAATGTTAAATTTGAAGGTTTTGATGTTCTAATGTACAACTAATTCACCCCCCTCGTAGTTTTCTTGTGCATTCAACAATTGGTATTAGAGAAATATTCCTTAGAAGAAAGCTTAACCACTTGAGGTAGATTTGGGATGACACACAAGAAGGAGGAGCTCCTATATTTGATGGATAAAATTATACATTCTAGAAAACCATGATGGAAGGTTTCCTTAGTTCACAAGGGTTTGGAGTTTGGAAGTTTTTTGAAACTAGATATACAATGCCTACAAATGGTTTGAGCACTAATGATGAGATCAAGGCATATGAGAACAATGGAAAAGAAAGGTATGCTCTTTTGAGTGGTCTTTATAATTTAGAACTTGTGAAAGTTATGAGTCATAAAACTATTGGTGAGATTTGGAAAAATCTAGAAAGTATCTATGAAGGAAATGATACGATCAAGCAAACAAAGATGCAAAATATGAAGACTAAGTTTGAAACCCTAAGGATGACCAAAGATGAAGATATTATAGGTTTCATGCATAGAGTGGATGAAGTTGTCAATTCCATTAGAGGCCTTGGTGGAAAACTTGAAGAAGATGAGGTGGTAAAGAAGGTAAATTAAGAACTCTTCCTAAATATTATAGTCATAAGGTTTATGCTATTGAAGAAGCTCAAAATTTAGATTATTATTCTAGAGATCAGTTGTTTGGTGCTTTAACTACTTTTAAATTAAGAGACTTTGGTCCAAGTGATTCAAGAAAAGAGACTACTTTTAAAGTTGGAAAAGTAGAGAGGATTGAGGAATCAGATCCAAATGAGCTTGATGAGTTAGAAGAAACTTTGTGAGGATATTGAAAAAGGGCACCAAAAAATAAAGAGGTAAGTTACCTTTCAAATGTTTCAATTATAGAAAGATAGGTCATTATACTTCAAGATGTCTAGTCAAAGCTTCAAATGACAGATTTAAGGAGAATAAAGATAAATAAATTAAGAGAAGTTATTATGTTAAAGAAGATGTCAGTATATTTGATGATGAATCTGATTATCCAGATGATGAAAATAATGAATGCTTGTTTATGGCTCTAAATGTTAGAACTAATTCTACTAACTCTAAGAGATGTATGAAGGAAGTTGCTCTAGAAGTAGGTCATAATGGAACTATGGTGACTACTTTTCATGCTAGAGAGGACAAAAACTACTAAATTTTTTATAGTGGATTCTCAAATCACATGATAGGTGGGGTGATCCCACAATACTGGTTTACAATTTTTGGCCAAACTGGACATTGAACTGATTTTTTTAACTAAAGCTTCACTTTCAGGCACCTATACCTACTAAACCATGAGGAATTTGAAGATGATGCAAACTAGTGATCTATGACATTTTTTCTATAGATTCTAAATATTTAAAAAAAAAAACATTGAATTAGATTGCATTTCTTTTTCTATCTCCTTCGAAAACTAGTTTTTAGCAGTAAACGCCATTTTTAAAGAGACGCTCAACGCAAACAACATAAATTTTTTTCTATGAAGGATACAATTCTTTTTTCTTTTCTTTTTTATTTTAGCTTTGTAACTACGATATCTAGCACATTCATTTGGTTTCATAGTATTTTATTGCATATTTTTTTCTCATCCAAGTTTTGAATTCAAATCAATTACAATTTAGACATAGGCAGACTGTAAACAACATAATTTTTTGTATGTATCAAAATTCAATTTTACTTTTTTATTGGATCAAGGACATCAATACCTAGCCATAACCTATTTTTTAGAAATTTTTTTTGATAATATACTATTTTTCCAAATGTGTAGAACAAAGAGCTTTATTTTTGATGAAAAACCTACATTCACAAGAAATAAAAAATAAATATAATAATCAAATTAAATATATTAAAAATTATACTTTTTGGGAAGCTTATAATAAAGACTACAAGTTTACAAATAATAAATTTTAAATGAATTCATTTGATCACCCAAAAGGTAAATCAAAATTGGTTTTTATCAACATTTGATAGGTGTAAATGAGACTCCGTTATAGGTATGGTTTAAAACTAGCAAGGTTCTATCCAAGGGGGTTTGATCTAAGGTGGTTTGATCAAAGCCTCTTCAATTAGAATCCTTTAAATGGAAAATTTCAAGGCTTAAATCATTATATTTTCTAAAAATGTGTGGTTTTAGCAAAAATTAGGATGTCCCAAAAAGTGTAATCCACTATTGTGGGATCACCCGGTGAGAAAAGTAAGTTTGTTAAACTTGAGAAGTTTGAAGGAGGTCTTGTTAAGTTTCAGGATGATACATCTACTAAGATATGTGGAGAAGGTTCAATAAATTTTGATGGAAAGAATAATAAAAAATGATGTTCTTTATGTTAAGGGTCTCTGATATAATCTTTTAAGTTTAGGAAAAATGTGTAGCAAAGGATATAATCTTGTATTTCAGGATGGTGGTTGTGAGATCAGGAAAGGCTTCAAAACTCTATTTGCTACAAGAAGGACATATGGAAATGTTTATTAGCTTAAGGTTGCTAATGGTATGTGCTTTATTACTCAAATCAATGAAAGTTGGCTATGGCATAGAAGAATGTGTCATTAATTTTCATAGCCTAGTGAAGATCAACTCTACTCAATATGTGAGAGATCTTCTAATTATTATAAAGCCTATAAATGTAGTTTGTAAAGATTACAAAAACAAGAATTTTTTAAGGTGATAAGTATTTCATGTTATTGATTGATGATTACTCTAGAAGTATCAAATATAATGATGAAGGAAGAAAATCTATCAAATGACTACTAGAGAGAAGAAATTCATACTGCAGTCTACATACTTAATAGAGTGAAAGAAAGGACAAATAGTTCAAAAAATCCCTATGGTTGTGGTATGGAAAAATACCTACTGTCAAATATTTTAGAGTGTTTGGAAGCAAGTGCTACATCAGAAGAGATGAAGAAAACTTAGGAAATTTTTATGCAATATCTTATGAAGGAATCTTCCTTGGATATTCGACAAAGAGAAATGATTATTGATGCTATAACAAGAGGCTAGAAAGGATTGTTGTAAGTGCAAGTCTCAAAGTGGATGAAGAATTACATAAAAGCTCAATGTTGATAGGAGGATATGAATCAGATGAGTCCTCTTGTAGAGAATAAGACAAAGATTATGGTATGGAAAATAAGTGTATGTTGAAGAGGAAGAAGCCCTAGAAAGGATCCCTAAGACTCCTAAGTATGTGCAAAAGAATCATTTTAAAGATCAGATCATTGGTAAAAAAGTAGAGGTGTATTGACAAGAAGAAAGGATGTTATGATGGAAGAACAGGTAAACTTATGTTTACTTTACAAAGTTGAACCTAATAAAGTGATTGAGGCATGTAAAGATGAACTTTGGATCAAAGCTATGGAAAAAGAACTAATCTAGATTGAAAAGAACCAAACTTGGGAACCTGTCCCAAGACTAGTGAATAGGAATATGATTAGAACTAAATGGGTGTTTTGGAAAAAGTTGAATGTGAATGGAGAAGTTGTTAGGAACAAGACAAGGCTTGTGTTTAAAGGCTACTCATGAGTAGAAGGAATGGTTTTTGAAGAGACATTTTCTCTGATGGAAAGGATGGAGGCTATTACGATGTTTTGGGCCAAATTGTAGCACACAAAGATTTAAAATTTTATCAAATGAATTTGAAGTTTTCATTCTTGAATGGTGAGTTGGAAGAAGAGGTATACATTGATCAACTGAAAGGTTTTCAGTTGTCAGAAGATCCTAACATGGTCTTCATATTAAAGAAGGCACTATATGAACTCAAGAAATCTCCCAGAGCTTTGTATGCAAGATTGGATAGGTACTTGTTGTAGCAGGGATTCAATAAAGGTATTGTAGATAGCAATCTTTACTTTAAAGTTGAGAGAGATCAAATCTTGATTGTGGTGGTGTATGTTGATGATATAATCTTTGGAGGAAATTAAAGTATGTGTAAGAGATTTGTAGAAGAAATGCAGAATGAGTTTGAGATGTCTATGTTTGGGGAGATGAATTTCTTCCTTGGGCTACAAATCAATCAAACAGGAAAAAAAAAAAGAAGAAGCATATTTATATCATAGTCAAAATATGCTAAGGAGATGTTGAAAATGATTGGAATGGAAAAATCTAAACTAGTATGTAATCTCATGCTTATTAGTTGCAAGATAAGTAAGAATAAAGAATCTCTAAGGTTGATTAGAGAAAGTATAGATCAATGGTTGGAGGATTGTTGTACCTAACTGCTACTAGATAGGTTATCATGCATGCATCTTGTCTTGTGGCTGGATTTCAAGAAGATCCTAGAGAGTCACATGTGGTAGCAGTAAAAATAATATTCAAATACTTGAAATGCACTTTGGAAAATGGTTTATGGTATCCAAAGGATACTAATTTCTCTGTAAGTTCTTATATAGATGTAGATTGGGTAGGTTTTGTGGATGATAGAAGAAGTACAAGTGGTAGTGCTTTCTTTCTTGGAAGTAGGTTGGTGTCTTGGCTAAGTAAGAAGTAGGATTTAGTGGCATTATCTACTGCAGAGGAATAATACATTGTTGCATCATGTTGCACACAAGTGTTATGGATGAAGAAAACCTTGAAGTATATCAGAGTGTCATATGATGAACCTATTTCTATCTTTTGTGATAATACAAGTTCTATCAACATTTCAAAGAATTCAATAATGCATTCAAGGGAAAACCATATCTCAATATGGTATCACTTTCTAAGAGAAACATGTTGTAGAGAATGAGGTGAAGTTGGAGTATGTGCCTACTAAAGATCAGGTTGCAGAAATATTCACAAAGGCTCTTCTTAAGGATACTTTTGAGTATCTTTGGGAGAAGTTAGGGGTTATTTCCCCTCCTCCCTTAAATTATATGCATAAGGTTATGCATCATTCTAGTGGATTTCAAGATTCATTCCTTGTTCTGGAGTGATGTTGGTGGCTGCCTCTCAAGGGAATAGGTAGTGGCATTTTTGGTTGTTTTAGTCAGGGGGAGTAAGTGTTGTCAATGTGGTGTATGTTGGTTTTGTCAAAGGAAGTGAAAATTGAGGTTACAGAGCAGTTGTTGTCCCTTATAGGTGTTTCCCTTGGGGAGATAAAGTATATGTGATTGTTGTCAAAGAAGAAGCAAAGAAATGAAGACATGTGTTACCCTTTACCATTGATGTCAAATGGGGAGAGATTTAATTGAAAAATCATATGAAGAAAGGGGGAGAGAATTCATGTAAAAGAGAAAGTGTTGGAAATATTTTCAATGCTTGTGTAATGGGAGCAATGTGTAGTGTGCAATATATATGGAAGTGATCAAAGTTGTTGGTTGTTGTTGATGGTTTTTCATATCATTTGTTTCCATCAATGACAAATGGTGAGACTGTTGGAAGTTTGTGTCATCATTGATGTCAATAGATATTTTTTATTGCATTGATGTCAACCTATGAAGATGCTTTGATTGGTTGCATTACATTGTCATTAGTAGCATTATCACTAGTAGTATCACTAATTCCAACCTCTAGTGTTGATTTGATGAGAATATTTCTATGGATGCTCAAAATCTTGTGTGGTTGAGATGCTAAGAAGGTGTTATAGATGTTGAGTTGGTGTTTTTGGTGCTTTTGAGAAAATTTGAATAAAAGAGGAAACAACGTGTTCAGTGTGGTAGAGTGGTGTTCAATATTTCTCTGTGCATTTTTTCATGGTTGAAGATCTACTTGTGTGGTTCAAATATGTTGATCAGAGGTGTTTATAGGTGTTATATCTAGAGTTTCATGTTTTGGATCATTCAATAGAAGAATTTGTGTTCACTAGTGTGCGAATTGTGATGTAGTGTTGCCTGGGAGAAATGGTTTTTCTCCGCATTTCTTTGTGTTGTGGTTTTTGGTTTTTTGGATCTAGGAACTTGTTCTTATATTGTTCATATCTATCTTCAGTTTGAATTGTTTAAGTTTTGGTGCTTTGCAAGGTTGTATTTATGAGTTATAGTGTGTGGAAGGTTAACTAAGTGTATAAAATGAGAATTATCATCAAGTGTATGATGCTATGAAGGACTTGTTGGATTTCAAGTTGTTGATGGAATATTCCAAGTTGTGTTTAAGTGTTGTGTGTGTTCCACAATTTTCCTTTGGATTTTAGGAAGTGTGTACTTAAATGTTTAATGGTTTTAACACAAGTTCAGTTGATCTTGGGTGTTTACACTAATTATGGATATGTTTCAGTGTTTGTGGAAGCATGGTGAGGTGTGTATATGTGTATTTAGGTCCAAGATAAGGTGTGATGTGGTTCACCTTCATTCCTCTCCACCATGATAATGTTTTGATGCCGACCTAATTTGAATTTGCATGTTTGAGGTGCATAGCTAAGCTTGTAGATTGTTTTCAAGGTTGATGATGGTATACATGTGTGGTGAATTAATGGAGGAAGGTGTGAGTAGAAGGTGTCTACATTCTATAGAGAGAGTACAATTGTTCTAGTGAAACAATGATGGATATTTTTTGTTGCTTTGAGATGGATTTCTCATTGTAAAAATCTTCTATCTTCTTCTTTCTAATCTCCCAGTGAGAAATTGGAAATGAGCCCTCTGACAGTGAGCTTATTATATTTGGTGTTGCAGTTACTTTATATTGTGAGCTAAACCTCACCATGGTTTTCTCTTCTTGGGTTTTCTATGTAAATATGGTGTTCTCATGTATATGGATGTTTTTTCATTATTTTTTCTCATGTTTATATTCTTTGAATGCATGATAAGGGTTTAAAGGTTGATAAGAGTTTAAGGATTAATGTAGATCTAAATGTTAATGAAGGTTTTGATGTTTTAATGTACAACTGATTCACCCCCCTTCTTAGTTGTCTTGTGCATTCAACAAGGAGTACATGGTACAATAATGAATAAAAGAGTATTAGAGTATAAAATAGTAAGTTTCCATAGAAAATGGGATAGAGGAAGTGTGGAGTATGGGTAATATATGGAGGGAGAAGTATTCAAAGTAGAGGAAGATTATTCTAAGTAGAAGAATAGATTATTTGATGCAAACAATCTATAGAGAGGAATTATGTTACACATGAAGGAATATATAATCAATGGGAAAAATTTTATTAAACAAGATAGAAGTGTTCCCAAGGTGATATTAACCACCCAATAATAGATATATAATAAGCATAAAAAATAGGGACAAATATTATATAATCTTGGGAACAAGTTTTTTCAAATTGTTCTCTAAGAGAATGATCTTTAAAAGAAAGGCCTCTTTGGTGAGGTATATTAGAAGTAAAGGTGTTATGGAAAGAAAGAATATTTGTAATGGAGTTACATGGATTGTTATATAAGGAAGGTACAATAGCCACAATTATATAACATGATAAAGGTGGACTAAACATATCATGAAAAACATAAGAAAGATGTCCCACCATGGGTTACCTAAGGAAATATTAAAGGGGAATGGGTTCTATATTAATAATAGGTAAAGAAGTTGCAGCCTATCATGGTTTGAAACTAGTTCAATCAAGATGATATGATAAGGTTTGGCTAGAGGCTAATTCTCTCAACATCGTAAATTACCTTAGAAAGTTGTCGCATCCTTTGTGGACGATGGAGGAGCTCACTAATGCTGATATATACATTATGTAATCCTTTGCTCAATGTCATATCTCTCATGTTTATAGAGAAGGCAATAGGTTGGATGATTTTTTTGCCAACTATGGGGTGAATGATTCTTTCGAATGGGGTGAACATGACCTTCTTCCCTTGGAGGCCCGCTTAATTATTCATTATGAATCTCAAAGGTGTTGAGAGGAGTTCTCGTTTAATGATGGTTTGTTGTCACATGCTCCTTATGTGACAACTTATTCTAAGGTGTAACCCACTTAGAGGAAAATTTGGGCAGTATGGTGTGATGGCACAAATGATGAGGCTTTATTTTCTTATTATTTCTTCTGCCATCCTATCCAATCCACATAGATTGTGGGTATCTAGGGATCCTTTTTTTCGCGAGGTTTCCATTTTTCCTTTGCAAGCTTTGTAAGTTTCTTCGGATCTATTGAAAATTATTCCTATTGTTGGGGTTTCTACCTATTGCCACTATGGGAGGTAACTAAAATAGAACAGAGCCCAAATATTGCAACACTTTGAAGACTAACAAGAGGGTGTGGGAATTGTTGGAAGTCAAGGGAGTTACCGCATATATGGAAAAATTGCATGGGTTCGATGTGAAGACCTCACACAATTTTCTTGAGGGCTAGCATAATAGGGTGCTAGAAATTGGGGGCATAGAGTTTACTATCACTGAGGAGCTCATTGTCAAAATTATAGGCTTATCAACTAAAGGGAAAAAAAATTATAGTGATAATAATGAGTCTAGTTTGGCTATGGATGTTTTCTTCAAAGACAACGAGTAGAGAAAGTTGGAAAAGGAAAAATGTGATGACTATCTTCATTCTTCTCTCAAGGCTATTTGGAGAGATGTTGTTGAGGAGATAATGAGGTATTTTACTTTGGACGACTACTTTTCTGTTATTTCTGGGCATCATTTTGTCTTGCTAAACCATTTTAGGCATAAGAAGACAATTTCATTCCCTTACGATTTATTGGTCTCCCTAGAAACTAGTATTAGGGAT
>VDFB02160989.1:22603-36760 GCA_007258455.2 Sequoia sempervirens | reverse complement strand
TTGAATTAAAGCTAAAGTAGAATCATATGCACCACAACAGTGAGATGGATAAAACAACCCTTAGTTATTTCATTCAAAATTCAGATATGCATGTACAATGGAGAGACATGAGCTCAAATTTTCATTTCAACTCAAATGCTAGTACTATTATACAACATTAAATCTCTATGAACTCAAAACCTGTTACATAATGACTCAAAACCTAAATTGTATTTCTCTAAAACCATCTGACTTTACAATTCGCTCTGCAACTTCACCTAGACTCAAAAAAAGTTATCTAACTTTCTAACCCGTACTTCTGGCCTTGAAATCCTTCTTATAGAAAATGAAGGAGAAAACAAGCACTGGGCCAGAAAGTACACCTGTCACCAGTCAATTGGAGCACCTGGTGATATTCCAAAATTTGTTACAACAACCACCACCTTGAAAAATATTCTTGTTCAAAAATTATTACAACAACAATCATCCTGGAGCATATTTGCATTCATCATGTCGGTGGAGGAAGGTTGATGCAATAACAAAAAACCACGCGAAACCCACGCCAAGAAAGTCATCCATACAAAAATGGAAACGTTGTAACTGCAGCATCTGATTTTCCACCTGTCGGTAGCCCACTTTTTTTACTCATCATCATTCAAATACTTAGCCACCCACCTCTGGTATTCTTTGTCAATTGGCTAGTCAAAATCAATCACCTCTTTTACCTTTGTACTATAAGGAAAATACTTTACCGCTACCTGATTAGCATCTCTTTCAAAAGATTCCAAAAATGAGCCGGTACCAATAATCTTATCCATACAATTTACCAACAAATCATAATCTGAGTCATCACAAATTATTTTAATTTGATTATTGATGACTTTATTTGCTTGATCCTGCCATTGTTGGAGTGTTCTAATTTCCCCCCGCTCATCAGTTATATCAGGTAACAGTGTGTTACCCCAATCATTGAAGTTCTTTACCAACTCCCTAATCTTCCTACTTAGATCATCTGGTAAGGTCTGAAAACTTTGCAATGATTTAACTAATATATAAGTAGGCTTCAATGATTGGGGCTTGTTATTTGCATCAAACCTTGAGGCTTTAGTCATAACATCTAGATTATTTGCCCTAGGGATCCAATTTTGAATTATTGGAATCACTATCCCCTGATCCCTATCAATATTATTTATTGTTTTAGATAGCAAAGAATACAAAGAATGTATAGAGGGCAGTTTATTATCCACATTTTCATTTAAATGCTCCAAAAGAAAAGTAATAATTTTTTTTTCTTTTGAAAGAAAACCCTCCTCTTTTACCCTTAGTGATGTCTGTAATTGATCAATTTCCTGCATGAGCTACCTCTTTGTTGGATCAACAGAGTACTCTGTTTGTTCATCGACTTGTTCTAGAGGAGGGGTAAGAGCAGGATTTTGAATGTGAGACCTTGGTGTAGAAACATTTGGAGAAGCAGGAGGCATTGACCCTGTTGTGGGAGGTGATGTGCTAGTTCGTGGAGCATTGGATGTTTCCCCAGTATGTCTATACTTGAACCTTTCTACTTCATTTTGCAGCTCAACATTCCTCTGTTGCATTTTACTATATTCTTTAATTAAAATGTTATACTTCTCCATTAGGCTCTTTCTTTCAGCCTCCTCCCTTTCAGTAGTCTTTTGGGCCAACTTGGCCACATTCACAGTTAAACTAGTGGCTTCGATTGTTGTAGTCTCTGAAGCCCTCTTTATTATTAATCCTCCTTTAAAATTTGGATTAATATCAACAATGTCTGGCTTTCTTCCTTGTGGAGCTAATACCCAAATTGCTAAGGTCTCATATTCTTCACTGAAGGCAGAGTTTTGTAATGCTGCCTTAACTTCTTCTTCAGAATCCTAAAAAGGATTCTTGGACTTCATAATGGCACTGAAAGCCACTGCATCTGCGATGTCCCATTCAAGAAAAATTAAAACACCAGCCTAATTCACTAGTTGTCTTCCTTCTTCAAGAGTGATATTTTTGAACTCTTCCATTAGTTCAGCTTTCACGTCTTCATCATTCTCCTAATCTAACCTATCAAGCCTTAGTTCTCTTCTCTCCTTGTATTTATTTTGATATTCCTCAAATTTTATCCTCTATGCCAATTGCAAGAATACATGAGTCTTTACAAATGCATTGTCATCTAAGAACTCCTTGTAAGCCTCCATTCTTGCATCCTGCACACTCTTACCCTTCATATCCAAATTAGATAGAACCAATTCAGCTGACCTAGGAGGGGACGGCATACCAACCTGCATGTCTTGATCAGTAACAATAATTTCATCTGTGAGATCCTCAGGTAGGTGATCAGTTCTTTGCCTCTTAGGGCTCGGCTCAGGTGGTGGTGATGGGGAACTGCGCTATGGTGAAGATTTTAATTCAATGATTTTGACAGCCATAGTTACTTTGAATTTTGAGCCTGGTCGTGAAGGCGCCTTCATTATTTTCTTCCCTTTTCTGTCTACTTCTTCCTCATCACTACCAGTATCCCTTTTCCTCCTATAGATGCAATTTTTGTAGGCTACAACATAACACCTTGTTTCCAATTGGCATATCACTTTTGTCCTGCATATCCGCATTCTTAGCCTTAAATTTATTCTTTAATATTGTCAAGGTGTCCATTATCTCCTTGAAATCTTTCTCATTAAAAGTCAATTCTCTTGTGGTATAGAGTGAATTCCCATCAATGAATCATAAGGTCGATCCATTTATGCATAATATCCAAGAGCTTACTATAAGCTATCCATCACTTTCCTTGTTCACCCTCGCCTATTTAAATCAAATTCATTCCCATCAGTCCTCGTGAGAAATTGAACTCTATGTGCAATTTTTCACCTTTTTATTCTCTTTTGTCCGAAAAGAGCAAAGAAACCAGGGATCATGTTGTCGCCTTTGGACCAAATCTCAAATGGTAATCAACAAAGAATTTGTCAAAATGTGTCCAACCTCCCTTTGAAAATGTAAAGTTAGACACTACTGTATAATCAGGGAATAATGTTCCCTTCCCCTTTCCAGTTAGGTTATCTTCATGAATACACCCCATCTGCCACATAACTTCTGGAAACCCTAGTCTTGGTGGCACATTGTATGGCAGTATGTGAGGGGTTCCTTGAAATCCATATATTCTCAGGACAGTGCTGACTGGATATGGGATAATGGCACCCCAGTTATGTAAAACCCTCAATTCTGGTTTCCTCTCCTTCAGCCTAAGAAAATCATGCAGTTCCTGAGGGATCCTAGGTACATTTACCATCAATCTAACCCTCAATCTTGCAGCAAAACAATTATCAAATTGCACATAACTGGTGCTTTCCTTATTACAAGACAAATCTGCAACCCATATCTATACTAGCAATCTTTCTCCATTAACTAATTGTCTTAAATTCATATTCTCAGCAAAGAAATCAGCATTCCTAAACAAGAACATATGCATCAATATGGAATACCAAAAGAATTGAGTACTAGTATCACCATTTTGCAGCTTCGACAGTCCTTCATCTATCCTCTCCACCAAAAAAGAAGTGAAGTCATATGTTACAGAGAAGTTAGGGTGTTGTATTTGCACCCCCATGAACATGTATGCAATCGACATTACTGCACTAAGGCTAAAACCCAAAATCTGACATAGTGAATAGAAAGTAGCCAGGAAAAGCTTGGAAAAACAATTCAATCTGAAGGGTTCCTAGTCACTAGGGCTGATGTTAAATTATGAACCCCCTACCTTAACTAGATGAGGTGGAAGCAGCTTAACCCTAAAAAGAGATTTTAATTTTGTATACTCCTGCTTCATTTCTTCAAGATTAATAGGAACCAAGTCATCACTTGGCTCACTCAAATCAAAAGTCTATTGGATAACATCTCTTTAATTTCTAATAGAACCCCTCCATCATTATCTCTGATTTCCTGTGTGATAGGGTCATATCTTTTGGCCACTGCTCTAAGTAAGTCCACATCAGGGAACACATTTGGAACAACCAGCTTTCCCATGTTGTACCTCCATCCATTTGAAAAAGGATGAGGAAAATTCCTCTGTCCATACCATAATTTGAATATTTCTAAGCCTGTGAGTGGAACCCTAGCATCAGCAATGTTGGAATTATTACACACCAACCCCTCCCCTAGGATTTGCCCTCGCATCAACACCAAACTTTTCCTTCTCTCATTTGTTGATAATGGAAATTGATCTAGGAAATCATCGTACAAGTTTCTTTTCAAATACTCAATGTGGCCAGAGTGTTGCTTGGTTGGCACCATTTTAGACAAACTAGGGCCTCACTATAATGTTACACTTGAAGTGGCTATGACTAAGCAGAGATAGAAAATTATAGAGTAAAAATATCACAATTCCTCATAATTTATGATTAAACAATAGGCCCTAACGGAATATTTTAATGAACTCAAAGGATACATAGTACCCCTTTCCCAAATTTAGAAATGACTGCAGAAAATTAACTCTATGTTTTTCATTAAACTCCAATTTTAAGCAGCAACCGCTTGTACCTACCTTGGCTCAAATTGTTTTCACGAAATACTTGATGCTTTAGATACAAATGAGATGAGTAAATTGATTTTATGTCGATCACCTCGGCTGGATGCCCTGTATCTTCCATTAAAGTCACTCACTCGCTGCATCTAACAACCCAACCATAATTTTATACATATTTAAATTTGAGCCGTTGATCCTTCAGTTTGATCAAATCATCGATGACCATCTTCAAAACAGGCTGACATAATCACCAACACGGCAATAAAGGGGCCCACTATGTCATACGTCGCAAAGGAATGCCACGTGGCGGTTGCCCGCGATATCGCAATCCTTTGATTTATCATCGTGGGATGACAGGCACTGTCGATCTTTTTACCATAAAGCCTGCTCCTTCAAAAATGGTCGCCATCATTTCCTTTAACTGTCGAGCAGCTTTTCCCTTAAAATCATAACATCTCCATTGAAATAAAACACGTGCATCTTACAAGCGCATTAGTAATCCGCCTCGTAATACATTTAAAACCGGCAAACACTTTCTTCACTCCTTAGGCTTCATTGGATGAGACACGTGGCAGGCACCTGCGACATCGAGATCCCAAAATTCCTAATCGCGGGATGGCGGGCACCGTCAATCTTGAAGAGACAGCTCATCAATGGTCACGCAAATTTCATCATTTATGAAGGGCACGTGGCACCCGCCTGTGATATCGCGATCCCTGTAATCACTAATCGCGGGATAGCGGGCGTCATTGATCTCGTTCCTTTAACACAGTCGCTAGCCATGTTGTTAACCTTCGAGCAACTTTTCCAGCGAGATTATAACATATCCATGGATTTAGAATATGTGCATCTCGAGAACACTTTAGTAATCCGCCCCTTAATACATTTAAAGCTGGCTAGTGTTTCCTTTACTCTTTAGGCTTCATCGGATGAGACACGTGGCGCCCGCCCGTGATTTCTCAATCAACCCAAGCACCATCGCGGGATGGCAGGGAACGGCTCAGATCAAATGGTAGTTGGTCATCAATAGCTCAAATTTGATCCCCCGAATAGGACACATGGCACCCACCCATGATTTCGTGATCCTTGAATTCCTGATCATGGGATGGCAGGCACTATTGATATCTGCAGGAAATAGATCAATGGCAGCACTAAATCAACCCTTGAGCTCCCCCAGATAGGACACGTGGCGCCCACCCGTGATTTCGTGATCCTTGAATTCCCGATCACGGGATGGCGGGCACCATTGATATCTGCAGGAAATAGATCAACGGAAACACTAAATCAACCCTTGCAAAATAAAACATTCATTAAAAGGAGAAGTAAGCATTACTAGGTGGACGACAAATAAAACAAGAGCTATAGGGCAGCGAAGTTCCTGCCAAAAAGTTATTAAATAGTTATGTTTTAAGAAGTTAGAAATGAAATTATTGATGAGGTGGGACTCTTGTGTAAGAAGAACAAATGATTAAGTTAAGGATTGTATTTGTTGTTATAACTTTAGTTCTAATATATTAAATTATATTTTAGATGGTATATATGTTACATATATATTGTATATATATTATAATATATATATATATATATATTTTAATAGATGAGTGTTACCAAAAACATGGGGGTACCTCTCGAATACAGTTTAAATAAAACAACCCATGCAACTAACTGTCCATCAAAGAAGACACTAAAGAACCTTAAGACTACCAACAGCGAGATAGGCTCCCGAGAAGCCAACAAAAAACCCCAACAACACCAATTTACCATACCGAGCCAGGGGCACTCAAAGAATACATCTTCACCCTCCAACCCCCTATTCGCCCAAACACAAATTCAAGATAGCCAGATGGCCACCCAGTGCAGACAAATGCTGAAGGCTATCAGGACCAATCCAGGCCCGATTCGAGAGCATGAATCGGGAAAAAGAATTCATGTCATTATTTTTGACATTGGCACGGAAGACTTCCCAGGCGTTCGACATAAAGCTTTTAGATGCCACAGCAACGGCCTCATCCATATCCTTGTCCAAGACCAGATTAGGATCGAAATAAACTTTCAGGAAGCTCACCCATCTGCTAGCGGGCAACTCCATTATCGCATTGGCAACGGTAGCGACGCGAGTACCTGCAACAAGCCTGTTCAACCGCACCGCCACCCACTCCTTAGATTCATGGACATCCGCCAAAGCGCCGCAAATAGTCTCGTAAAGTCTGCCATCGCACCAGTGTTGGTGCTTCCCAAGCACCAAAGAAGAAATAGCAATAGACGAGCCCACCGCCGCACTGTTCTGCCGTATGAAGAGGCGGGAGCATTGGCTAGCCAGAGACTCTTTCGCACACCCGCAGGCCACACCGAATTGAAATACCATGATTTCTGAGGACACTTGAGCGCCGAAAAGCTCTGAACCATGAGACATAAATAGCCAAACAATATGCAAGTTCCCCACATGGGATGAGAATAAACAAAGGTCCGAACCGCTCCTACCGGATAATTCACCATCAAAATCTTCAGGACAGTACTACCAGAGATATGGGTTAGACAGGGGCCGCCATACCATATTGACCCGTACGGGGAAATCTAGAGAGGAAACCAACGTGTGAAGAAAATGTAACTTCCCACGACCCAAGAAACCCATCCGCCAACATTTACCAGACCAACGCGGCGGCACTGGCGACCCGTGACCTTATGCTAGTGTGCATTGGTACCGCTCCTGATCCCTAGCCACCAACTCCTGAAGGCCATCCCAATGATCAGCTTTGGAGTCTATAATTAATTCGTCCAATTGCCCGACCCCCGCATTGGCCAGACAATCAGCGGCTTTGTTTGCCTTGCTATAGGCATGCTCGAATTTGAAATTTTCCAACCTTCCTAATTGATCCTTTATTTGTTTGACCCAAGCATCGAGGAACCAGCTAGGCGAGTGACCATTCGTGATGGCTTTAATGCAAATCATTAAATCCCCCTCAATTTTGATTGACTTTAATCCTTTGCTGATGCAAAGTTGTACGCCCATCAGAAGAGCTTCAAATTCAGCAACGTTATTGGTTCTTACTCCCAGGTTCTTGGAGGCGGCCCAGACGCACTCGCCCTTTTGATTTCTAATTATGCACCATGCCCCAGCCGCCCCTGGATTCCCTTTTGCAGCCCCATCAAAGTTTAGTTTCCAAGGGAGATCCACGGGCCTTTCCCAACGAACTGCATTCCTATCAACCTTGTCAGTTGCAGACAGGCGAGCCATTGGCCTTTTTAGACTTTACCACGTTTTCTGTATTTCTTCATCCCATTTTGTGAATTTAGACCGAGAATTCACTCTTGTCCTATTATTTGCTACTTCAATGATTGCCGCCTTCATTTTTTCAATCAGCCTGGGGAAGTGGAGAGCTTCCCCACTAAAAATTATTCTGTTACGTTCTTTCCAAATGTGCCACACAACCAATGAAGGAGCCAAAACCCACAGGCTTTGCCAGTAGCCATTTATGTTGCCTAACTTCCATGAATTGAGGAATTCACACAGAGACTTCTATCTCGGGCCAGGAATGGAAAAAGAGTTTTGGAGCCAATCCCAGTAGGACATAGCAAACAGACATGAGAGGAATAAGTGGTCTGCGTCCTCTTCATTATGTTCACACATTACACAGCGAGAAGGTCCAGCGAAACCCAATCTTTTCAATCATTCCATTGTCAAGCACCGCTTATGCAAAGCAACCCACAGGAATGCCCCGGCTTTGGGAAGCACAACTTGGTCCCAGCATAACCACGCCCTCTAATCACACCTAGTGCTAATTTCTTCTTGAATTTGATATCCCAATTTAGCCGAGTATTCACCAGGTTTCACCCCGCACCACACAATGGAGTCTTCATCATTGGAAATCAGGACAACCCGATTGTTTAATTCTTCTGTGATTGCCTACAATTTTGATTGACCGAGGTGGAGATGGTTCAAGTTAATCCAATACGCTTTACCACCTCCAACGGATGCAAAAGGAGAGAGGTACCTGGAAAGTTCGATTCCACCCCTGCTTTCAAGATTTTCCACTTCCTCTTCTAAATCAAATTGGTCAATCAGGCTCCTGTAGTTGTTCCAAGAGTCTGTCCAGAACCTTGCGCGTTTGTCGTTTCCTATTCTCCAAGTGATATGGTTCATGATTATTGAACAACACTTGTTGATGAACTTCCAGATTGCGGAGCCACCACTTAAAGCAACTGCAGTTAAGATCCTTGAAGGGGAGCTATTGTCCAAATATTTGTTTTGCAATATGCGGCACCATAGTTTCTCTGGATGTCTGTACATTTTCCAAACCAATTTGGCGCCCAAAGCGAGGTTTTGCCTTACTAAAATCCTTAGCCCCGCACCCCCTTCGTATTTTGACTGGAACGCTATGTCCCAACCAATTAGAGCTATCTCCTTTTCAACTTTTGATCCTTCCCAGAGAAACCTTTTTAGAGCTTTCTCTAATCTTGCTTTGATTTTCTTTGGTGCTTCATAACAAGTTAGATTGAAAATAGGGATTGCCGATAGCACTGATTTGATCATGGTTAGCCTGCTGGCTAGGGATAGCCATTTATTCTTCCATAAAAGTGCCTTTGTTTTGCATTTGTTCAAGACTTCGAGCCAATGTTTTGATTTGCAGGCCCCTTCAAAAATCTGCACACCAAGAAATCTGGCTGGTAGTTTGTCAATACTGAAACCCAGACACGCAGCAATATCCTTCTGTGCTTGCGACTTTGTGTTGAAGAAATAGATTCTTGACTTCTCTTTATTCATTTTTTGCCCAGATTGTGTTTTGAATGCCTCCAATGTTTCTTTGATACATCCAGCCTCCCGCAAATTTGCTTCACCAAATAAAGTTGTGTCATCGGCGAATTGAGTGTGGGTGATGTGTTCAACATTAGGGGCAGCAGCGACCCCCCTCCAAACCTACAGACACCGTCTCTTTTTGATGGCGCAACTCAAAGCCTCGGCCATTATCACGAATAGAGACGGGGAAATGGGGTCCCCCTGCCGCAGTCCATTTGTAGCCCCAAAGAATCCATTAGTAGAGCCATTCACTAGAACAGAAAACCTCACCGATGAGATGCAATGTCTGATGAGAGAACACCAATGACAATTGAAACCCAAGCGTTGCATTACCTTTATCAAAAATTCCCACGAGACTTTGTCATACGCTTTGCATACATCTAGCTTTATTACCATCCCTGGAGATTTTCCCAATTTTAGCGAGTGCACTGCTTCACTAATTAGGAGGATGCTGTCAGATATCTCCCTCCCAGGGATGAATCCGTTCTATTTGGGAGCGATAATCTTGCCTAAGATCTTTTTGAGCCTGTTTGCTAGAACTTTTTCTATTAGCTTGTAGATGGTATTATAGAGGGAGATTGGCCTAAAGTCGCCAAAGGTCCTGCAATCGGGTTTCTTGGGAATTAGAGCTATGACCAAATTGTTGATATCTTTTACAAACCTCCCTGATTTCCTGAAGTCTTCAATCATTCTCCACAGGTCGACCCCTAAGAAGTCCCAACACTTCTGGAAAAAGCGGGCAGGGAAACCGTCTGGACCAGGGGCCTTGTCAGGATGTAATTGGAATAGGGCCACTTTTACTTCCTCCTTTGAAATTGGCTATGTTAACATCTGATTATCAGCTTCGTCCACCCTTTTGTCAATTGCCTCCAAAATATCCCCATCCCCGTTTGGACCAGGATCTTCCCCTAACAAATTACTAAAGAAGGCCACGACTTCCATTCCCACAGCTTGGGTGCCGCACTTCAAGGAGCCATCACTTGAATATACAGACTCTATTTTGTTTGCCGCACGTCTCTCCATCACTGAAGTGTGGAAATTTTTTGAATTGGAGTCTCCTTTGGCGAGCCAGACTTCTCTAGATTTGTCGTGCCAAAATACTTCTTCCCTTTTTAGTAATTCAGACAATTCGTTCTTCAAATCCTTCTCTTTGATGAATTCCACATTACTCATGCCATTCCTGATAACTTTTTCATTTAGGGCTTGCAATTCGAGCTCAACTCTTGCCTTTTCTGTGAAAATATTCTAAAAATTTACCTTGTTCCATGTTTTGAGTTTGGACTTCAGGAATTGCAATTTTTTGACGATCTTAAAGCTGTCCGAGCCACCCACACGGTGCTCTTTCCACCATGATTCCAACAGTTTCAAAAGGTTGTCGTCACACCACCACATGTTCAAGAATTTGAATGAAGATCTTGGAAGAACCGAGCCATTGCCAAGGTTTAGTTCGACCGGAAAATGATCCGATACAGAGATTGGCAGTATGCGAGCCTCGATGGTGGGGCACAGATTGCGCCAGCCACCTGAAATCATGAACCTATCCAAATGCTCTGTGATTGTCGTAAAATCCTTTCTCCTGTTGGTCTAGGTAAAGACTGCGTTCGAGGTTTAGCAGTCTTCCAAATTTGAGCTGGCAACAAAATTCCTGAAATCAACTATTACCTGTGTTTCAGACCTTAGCCCGCCACGTTTTTCAGACAATTCAAGAACCGCGTTGAAGTCACCTCCCACAATCATATTGGCTCCTGAATGATCATTGATGAAACCCAGAACCTTCGACCAAACACAAGCTTTCTCCTTTGTACCAGTGGGACCATAAATGTTGATGAGGATGAAAGGAATATTGAAACACAGACTAAGAACTTCAACAGCAAGCCAGTTTGCATGAGAGAAAAGTATTTTTGCTGAGACCTCAGACTCTTTCCAGAGTAACCCAAGACCACCCGACGCACCAGACGATTCGTGAAAGAGGTCATTCCATGGTTTGATGAATTTCAGAAATGAGGCAGCTTCCAATTGGGACAGTTTTGTTTCTTGAAGGAGAATAATGTCGCTTACGCTATTTTGCAGTTGATGCCTGATGAGGCGTCTTTTGTCAGGGGCCATTAGGCCCCTAACATTCCAGGTAGAGAGCTTCATTATTTCCCAAGGGAGGCCAATCCTCCCTTGGTACTCAGAAATTCTTTAATGCTGGGGTAGTTTTTGACTGAAGCCTCTTCCTCCTGAAGTTGTTTGGACGATTTTCTGCTTCGAGATTTCCTTTGTTTTCCGAGTTTTCCCATACCCAAGTGCGAGATTGCTGATTGGGAAATGCACCTTTCATCGATTATGTCTAGCTCGTCTTCTGGACCAGAATCGGCTTCGGATTCTGAGGGAGAATTGTAACTTTCCAACCGAACTTTTTTTGGTTTGGCCAACTCTGACATTGCTGCTGATGGCTGGAGAGGAATGATTCCAGAAGAACCGACTTGATCCTTTCCAATACCTTCATTTTTCTTAACCTCGGGTGCCATATGGCGTGGATACGGCTCCCTTGACTCAAAAGGAACGAGTTGCCAATAGTTATTTTCCCTATCCGCTCATCTGGTAATACTGTCATCCTACCCACGATTGCAAGACTCCTCTTTGTGTCTTCTTGAACTGCATTTTAGGTAGAAAATTCTATCCTCTTCTATTTCCACCGCCTGGATCCAAGTTTCACCATCTACCAGAAGCTTTAGAGACTGGGGAATGGTTTTTATAGCCGCGATTTGCAGCCTTGCATATTTGTATAAATCGCTATCTATGATTTCCATGTCAATGTCCACCAGGGTTCCCAACGATCTTCCAATTTTTTCCAGGCAACCATCGTTCCAGTATTCAAATGGGAGATTGTAAAGGCGGATCCAAACCGGATGATCGTAAGGCTTGAGCCGAGTAGGGTCAAAAATTTTCTCCCAGGGTTGCATGTATAGCGTGAGATTGCCCAGACGCCACGTCCCTGCTTCGGTGACAGATTTCATTGATTCTTCGTTTGCGAAAACTGCCACAAAAAAGTTTTTAGGCAAAAACCTAAGTAGAACCTCTGTCCTCCATTCCTTCTTTGCCCATTCTCTGATTTCAGCCCTACTAGGGCTTCCTCCAATGAAACAACAAATAATTGTGAATTCGTTCAGGATTTCTGCGTCGTCCTTTACCTCCTGAGAGACATCTATCGACGGAATTGCTAGTTCTTCAGAAAGGATAGGGTTTTGTTCCTTCTGAGAAAAAGGGAACTTTACAGATGAGTCTCCTACTGCATTACAGATTCGCTCTTTTTTTCTCCACACTGTTTTATTGTGGTATTTCTATTTATGATTGCAGACCTCGGGCTGCTTTACCTTTTTTCCTGCTTCGCCCCAGCGCTCATCTCTTGTGCCATCTGATGGGGTATCATGCCTCCTGCAGACGGGACCAAGCACCTCCTGATCTTCGCTAACCTCTCTGCGGTGAGCCGAGTAGCATTGATTGATCCATTCTCCATTGACAAACACCCATTGTGGAATGTGGTCTTCGACCTTCGGTTTTGCTTTCTCTGGTTTTTCGCGAATAACTTCGTCCGCCCAGCTTTCCCTACCTGCTCGCTTCGAACTAGAAAGATCCTCACGCCTTACTTCGCTCCTTTCCTCGCGCCTTGCTTCGCTCCTTTCCTCTGCCATTAAATTAGTTTTGATTAAAATTGAGTAAGCATAATAAAATTATAAAAAATATATATATTATAATATTATAATGATGTTAAAATTATATATTAGATATTATATATGTTACATATGTATTATATAGTGTATATATTATAATATGTTGTTAAATTAATAATATAATATATTAAAAATATATTATTTATTTGAATTTGTTATATTATTTTATATATTCAATTTAATAGAATGGAAAATATAAAAAATAGACAAGCTAAGTTAAATGATTTATATTGGTAACATAGAGACAAAATTAAGAGAAAATATGTTATTCAAAAATTATAAAAATAAAACAATATGCTACTTATAACACTATTTTTTCATGAAGTTACTATTTAAATTTCAAATAAAAACATAAATATTAAAATATATAACATAAATTTTAATTTATTTTAAATATAAAAATTCTACCTTAAATGTGGTAATTGTTTTAGAGTTTAGACTTAGATTTCTATTTTCCCTATTTTTATTATTTTGATCTTGCATGCTTACATTAACCATAATTCATTGATACATAGGAGAGATAATTTTTTTTTTTATTTTGATTAATCAAAAAGGTAAGTATTAAAGATTGAATAAATTAAAAATCATAATAAAAGATTGATTCAAGAAGAAAATTATTAAAATTAAAATTATTTATATTAATAATTAAAATATAAGATAATAAAAAAATTAAAGGAGTTGAGAATTTTTAAACTTAATTATTATAATGGATGTCTTAAACAATTATTCTTTTGGAAATATCAAAACTAAGAATGAAACCAACATAAATTTTTAATAAAATATATTTCAATAAAATGATGTGTACACTAAGTTAAAGCATTTATATTGCTAGTCAAATGGTATGTAGGGAAAACGAAAACTAAGAGATAAAAATATTTAACAAATAAAAATATATACTATCTATAGCAACAATTTTTTGGGGGCTAGAAATTTATAAATTATAGGTTGAATGGTAAGGCTAACAATTTTTGTTGTGGTTTGTATTTTTCTTCTGTGCTTTGTTTGTGCTAGGTTGTTGCCCATCTGTCTTTCACTCTCTTTGTTTATGCTTGTGTTTCTCCTTTTAGTTGTTAAGTTGTTTTGTGGGTTGAGGTGTCTATGTTTTTTCTAAACAAAACCATTTAAAATTAAATTATATCAATAGTCAA
>VDFB02160989.1:0-22503 GCA_007258455.2 Sequoia sempervirens | reverse complement strand
ATATAGTTAAGGTTAGGATTAGCTCTGCAGATATAGTTAGGGTTAGGGTTAGAGTTAATATATAGTTAGGGTTATGGTTAGAGTTAATATTACCATGAGAGACAAGGTTCATTGTTGTTATAGACAAGTTGGTATGATTTCAAATTTCAATGTGTACCCTTATATATGGGAATTGAGATAAACAATGACACAAACAATAATGAAATCAAATTGATTGCTTTCCAAATTCATAAACATGAAAATGTATGCATTTTTTCAAGTCAATAGGCATCTTGATAAAGATACAAAGGTGAAGCATTCGACCTTCCCAAAGATCCACCAATCTCAACACTACTCCCAACTATTTTGAGCATTTAAGTACATATTGTATGCTAGATTAGGAGGCATGTAGTCAAAAGCTCATATTATTGATGCAAAATAGGTCCAAAGCCAACCGAGGTAGAGTTACGAGTAGTTTGTAGGAAAATTTCTGCAAGCAAGCCACATAGACCAAAGATATTCAATTTTTAGAAGATCATGTCATCAAATTAAATTTCATCCAACATTTGTATCTTCATCAACATTAACAAAAGCAAAGGTATGTACTTGAATCCCTTGCATTTAAATTTTTCTATATATATATAAATATACTATAGAAAGATCAAAATTCATTTATAACCAAAAAGGTATGTATAGAAAGATTGAAATTCATTTATAACCAAAGAAAGACCATTTATATGTTGATTATTGACCTAGATTGATCCAATTTCTTCCCTAGCATTTTTCTCCTTTATATAATTAAAGAAGAAATCAAAGCCTTTATCTCCATTTTTTAGCCAATATATTTTAGCCCTAACTTTTAAACCATCAATCTTCTTAATTTACAAATTTCTCAAATTATGCTTGAATCTCACCAACTCCTCATTCAAGGACTCATGCAATTGAGATTAGATGGAGATAAAATCTTATTGAAGCAATTCTTTGATCTCCTTCCATCAAAGGCTCTTTTTTCTGCACAACCTCGAATAGGGACCTTGAGTTGGTAACATTGGAATCCTATTTTTGAATTGATAGCAGAATTTTTTTTTAGCAAGATCCCATCAATTAATTTTTTTAGCAAATATTAACTTCTTATATTAAAAATAATTTAAATATTTTAACACATGCATTAGATGGACCTTTGGTTTTGGATGATTTAGAGATATTATGTATTGATAATTGTGTGATTGAAAGGTTTAACAAATATAAGTCATTTGGAAAAGCCTATGAAATCTAGGTTGAGCAAGTGATTAGATATGGACTCTTTTGCATTGAAAGAGGTGTAATATTATATAAGGAAATTGAGGGAAAAAAAAGGAACTAAATAATTATCTCCAAATACTGAGAAAATAAGAATCTATCTAGAATTTAGTAATAATAAATATATATATATATATATATATATATATATATATATATATATATATATATTGATACAAATACACAACTAAACAAAAAAATTACATTTATTTTAAATGTTTGATATATGTTATTCATTACATATTTTCCTAAATTTTGTATGCTTTTGTGGAGTTATTGAAGGAGAATATAATTGTAAACTATATATATTTTAAGTAAATCTATATCTTTAGTATTTAAAATTACTTAAATAGTTTCCTCATTGATATCTTGTTTAGAGTTAGGTTTATGGTTCAATTAGGTTAAGGTTAGGGTTCATTTAGATTAAGGTTCAAGTAGGGTTCAATTAGGATTTAATTAGGGTTATGATTATTGCTTAAATAGGGTTAGGGTTTATGTTAAGTTAGGATTAAAATTATTAATCTAGAATAAAACTTGAAGCTAAGGTTAGAGCTATGGTAAGTGGTAGAGTTAGGCTTAAATTAGGGTTTAATAAAGGGTAGGGTACAATAAGGGTATAATAATATTGGCTAATTTTTAAGTCATGACCATGCTAGATGCCAATTTGGTTTAAAAGACCCCTTGTTGAAGCCCACAAGACATTTATTTCTATATACCTTAGATATTGTTCATATTTATTATCATTGTGTTTGACCTCATGAGAATGCTTTAGAGTAAATTACACCTTGCAAATCCACCTACACCAGGAGAACCATTCAATCTCTCAAAATTTTACTGTTATTCTGGAATGATTATCAAATTGGATATGTCCAAAGCCTTTAATAAGTTGACTTGGAAACTTCTATACTGCATATACCTCTTGTCAACTTCAACCAGGGGAGTACTAATTGCATAATGAATTGTCTTCTTTTTCAATTCGATTAATCATCCTCCATAGGGTCTTCTTCATAAATTAGGGGATTAAGTTAAAGAGACCCATTATCATGTTATTTTTCCATCAAAATGGTAGAGGCCCTTAGTGTAGATCTATACTAGCCAAGATGTTACAAAAATTTACATGACTTCCAATTCTAGCAGCACAAGCCAGTACATAGTGTTTGCAGATGTTACCCGACTTACAAGATAGATGAGTTTCTAGAGGAGATGCAAATAAAGACAACTTTTCAATTTGTTTTAGTGTCCAGTGTGGAGTATCTAAAATTTATTGTTAATTATGAATCTGACATTGACATATATCATTGAACTAAGATTGATACTACTGTTCTGATTCATTGGTGATAATTATTGGATCAGTGTGAAAAATCTAGAGATTTGTGTTTGACTGCAAAGAGTTATCTCTTGTGATTTATCAACAAATTATTATTTCTATTTGTGGGCTTCTTACACAAGACAATATATTTATGCATTTCTTGTAGAGTCTATTCTAATTGATCATAATAAAAAACTTCTAATTTTGAAAATAATATAACATAGAACCAAATAGCAGTGAAAATCCCAAACAAAGATTGTCAAGAGTGTATCTCATTTAGGTTTTATTTAATCTTTCTCTTTATGTCTACAATTTCTTGAAGTTTTTCTGATCATCCAAATAATTTAACGTTGATGGATATGTAACACATTTAGTTCATTCATGCCCTAGTTCATCATATTTGGCAGAGAGCATGCCCATCTAGAGATGACCTTAGAATTTGGTTATGACTTATCCAGAGATAGTGATGTCGACAAAAAATTAAATGAGACAAGAAGATTTGGAAGCTAAGGGTATACACATCAATGTCTAAGTTAAATGATTAATACCCTAGATAAACATCAGTTCACACAGTGATGAGTCTGTAGTATGTAGTTGTGATTCTAGATAGTAGGTGAGCCAAATTTGGTTCATGGTGATTGGTTGAAACCTGGTGCAATACTAATTTATCTTGGCTTAAATGCAGTAGAGGTATGACACCTTCTAACTGCCTTTTTCAAAAAAAGTTTGTAAGTAAAAGATGGTTAATATATAGCAAATTAAGCCGGTATTGGTATGGTGTGTTGGTTTATAAGTGGCATTGTTGTTCTTTCCACAAAGGTTCAAACCCCATTGGGGTGGTATTGTTGAATGGTTGTATCCAGTTCATAGCTCCGGTCAAA
Source organism: Sequoia sempervirens (assembly GCA_007258455.2). Lineage (NCBI taxonomy): Eukaryota > Viridiplantae > Streptophyta > Pinopsida > Cupressales > Cupressaceae > Sequoia > Sequoia sempervirens. Next base: position 19,035 of record VDFB02160989.1, on the reverse strand, counting down.
AGCGTTTACCCCTTGAATAAATATATATATATATATATATATATATATATATATATATATATATATATATATAGAAAATTAAACTATTTCTTCTACTTTTGTATATGATCCTAGTGCTAAAAAGAGAATACCAATTAGTTGGTCATGTTTCCTATGAAGATGATTCAAGAATAACTTCATCAATTAATCCTCTACCCTGTGGTCTTGGTCTAATGAATATTGCAATGCTTTTGTCCACTACTCTACAATCAACAAAACGAGCATATGGGTTCAATTGAGATTTCTGATGTTTGATCCAGGCCTTTTGCAATACACAACAAATACAAACAAAACTATTCTAAAACTTTATGGTAGGAACTTCTCAATATCAGCCTCTTTTTTATATTATAACATTCATAACTTAAACCTTTTTATACACAATGTCAAGTTAACTATAAATTGTATAGAGTTTAGATTTGCTATATCTCTCATATATCAACATAGGTAAATTTGAAAATATTTTAAATTATATAATTTCAAAAAAAAATTGAATGAATTTATAGAAGATTATTTTTATTAAAGTGATAGAATCTAATCCCAATACTAACATTAATTATAAGTCTAACCATAACCCCAACCCTAAAACTAACACTAATTAACTTCAAACCTAACTCTAATTTTATATCCAACCCTAAACATAACTATGATTCTAAAACTAACATTAATGAAACCCTAATTGAACCATAACCCTAACCCTAATACTAACCCTTGCCCAATTGAACCTGTAACACTAACCCCAAGCTCTATCATAGAACCAATCTTTACCCAACCCCAACCCTAATCCTAATAGAATCCTATACCTAATTTTAATTAAAGTCTAACCCTATTTGAACCTTAAACTTAATTGAACTCATGTTTAGGGTTAGGGTTCAATTAAGGTTAGGGTTGAATTATGGTTATGATTAGGGTCAAAATTCAAATAGGATTATGGTTGGAGTTTAATTAAGGTTGCTATTCACTTAGGGTTAAGGTTCAATTAGTATTCAATTTGGGTTAGGGATCAATTAGGGTTATAATTCAATAAGGGTTTAATTAAGGTCGGGGTTAAGGTTAGTCTTAAATTAGGGCTAGCATTGAGTTAGGGTTCAATTAAGCTAAGGGTTATTTTATTTTAGGGTTAGGGTTCAATTAGAGTTCTCTAGGGTTTTGATACAATTAGGGTTACAATTACAGTTCAATTAGTGTTAGAGTTAGGGTTATAATATGAGTTCAATCAAGTTAGGTTCAAGGTTTAATTAGTGTTAGAGTTAGGGTTGCAATAATAAAATTTTCCATAATGATATGGAAAGGCATTCAATTGGATTCATATACAAATGCATAAATAAGAATTGGTAATTAAGAATTCTCTAGAACTAAAGTTATAACAACAAATATAATCCTTAGCTTAATCATTTGTTCTTGTTAGGGTTGGGATAAGAATTTAATGGGTCCAACTGAGACTTAGGAAATAAAACCCTGTGGAGGAAATGCAACATTAAAATCAAAGTTGGGTTTTAATTTTAATCCGGTGATGTAAGCTTAAGCTATTAACTCCAGTGGTCATGTCGCTGACGGCTTAGCCAAAGCCTTTCATTAAATACTAATTGTGCAATGTGTAGGTTTTCCAGATTCGAAGATATGGGAGAAGATCTCAATCATACCCCACCAACTCACAGACCTAAGGTGTCACCCTATTATTTGGCGTGAGGTCAGCAAAAGGCAGATAAGAATTTAATGGGTCCAACTGAGACTTAGGAAATAAAACCCTGTAGAGGAAATAAAGCATTAAAATCAAAGTTGGGTTTTAATTTTAATCCGGTGATGTAAGCCTAAGCCATTAACTCCAGTGGTCATGTCGTCGATGGCTTAGCCAAAGCCTTTCATTAAATACTAACTGTGTAATGTGTAGGTTTTCTAGATTCAAAGATATGGGAGAAGATCTCGATCGTACCCTGCCAACTCGCAGACCTACGGTGTCGCCCTGTTATTTGGCGCAAGGTCAGCAAAAGGCAGATGTGTGTCCTGTATGGAATGTGAGGCCCAATCTCCACTATTGAGCTCATAACCTGTGGTTTTAGATCGACAACGAAGATCAAAAGCTAATGTAAATCTCTGCTATTCCCTGATAGCTGGCAAGAGGAAGATGAAGGTTGGTGAAGCATTAATGAATTATTCCTTGCTTGTGTAGTCACGTTGATCTCAATCTATGTGAAGATGTTGTTGTTGGCAATCATGAAGGGTGATCTTTGGATTCTCATGTAGCTCTAGTTAAACGGTGACAGTACATACGCTGCCAAATTGTTGGCACATGCATTTTTACTAAGCATTGATGAAGGTTGCCATTACCTCGCACAATAAATAGAAGAGGAATTAACTACTAATAGTGTCATTCTTGTAGCAATTAGAGCACTTTGTGGGTTGATTCTAATCAAGTTTGAGTGCTTGTCTGAGAAGAGAAAATGAGTAAGTCAGCAAGGAGGTCTGTTCGTTTGAGCTCACAAAAGCTCGGTCCTGCTATTCAAGAAGGTACTTTGGTTGACAAGCCCAGGCTTGTGCCCACTAGATGCAGTAGAAGGTTACAATTCCAGGACGTTGCTGCTCAACTAGTAGATGACAAAGGTAGGCGGTCGGCGATGTGATCCATTACTAGTGTTGGTAGGAAAATAAGGTATGGGCATGGCTCCTCTGGATGCCAACACTCACCCATTGACCTTACGAGCAACACTTTTGATGACGTAACCAAGACTGACTCGAACTATTATCAGTATTTACCTCTCTTCAATCACGGTCTATTCTCTAATGACGAAGAGATAGTTGTGGTGCCATTGGTTGTTAAAACCCCAAGCAGGCCGACTCGAACCATATTGGGCAAGGACAAGAAAGAAGATGAGGTTGAGAGTCTACCGTATTGGGAAGCAACTAGAAGCGGGCGTGTATACCAGGGTCTGAGTGTTGGTAAGGGCAGGGAGGTGGGTAAATAAGAAGTTGATGTGGTGCCTTCGTGGAAATTTGGTTTCCTTGTTTTTTTGCATGGATAGCGACAAGGGGATTTTGATGAAAATTTATGTTCCCCTTTTCTTTTACGCTACCCCAGTCCATGCACTATATATGTTTTGCAGATTCAACGTGTGGGAAGTTTTGAAATGAAATTCAAATGCAATGGAGATTTTGTTCAAATTAAAACCCCAAGCGAACCGACTTGAACCATATTGGGCAAGGAAAAGAAAGAAGACGAGGCTGAGAGTCTACTGTATTGGGCAACAACTAGAAGCGGGCGTGTATACCAGGGTCTGAGTGTTGGTAAGGGTAGGGTGGTGGGTAAATAAGAAGTTGTTGTGGTGCCTTTGTGGCAATTTGGTTGCCTGGTTTTTTTGCATGGATAGCGACAAGGGGATTTTGATGACAATTTGTGTTCCCCTATTCTTTTACGCTACCCCAGTCCATGCACTATAAATGTTTTACAGATTCAACATGTGGGAAGTTTTGAAATGAAATTCAAATGCAATGGAGATTTTGTTCAAATGAGAATTTGTGGTGAATTTACATTTGAGCCTGAAGCTTGTTGCTCCCTTGTCATATAAAAGGTAATTCAAGGCTCATTTGTAGGGAGAGAACTGATGAAAGCTCTAGCTAGGTTTTGTAACACCCCTCCATTTTGTTCTTTTGATCGAGCAATGTTCGTTATATATGTTTTGCTTTGTCAGCACGTTGGTTATAAACTTGATTTCTTTGACCGCTAATTGTTAAGCGATGTAAACATTATGTTTTGATGTGATCGTACTTTAATCAGATGATATTATTGTTTCATGTTATGGATTAAATTATCAAGTATGTGAATTATTGATGCTTTATGCTTTGATTATACAATTGATGTTTAGAGGCATCAGTTAGCGATATTGTATTGGTGAAGGGGACGAGATCACATCACTCGCATGCGAGTGCCCTGTGATTCCGCGATTTCCTCTCCATGGTGTGTTTTAATATTTATATATATATTCATGTTTGACACTCGTGTTGTGTGCAGGATGCAGGTACAGGACATTGACTCCACCTAATTCCGCAGGTCTGAGCATGTCCCTTGTTCAACGGAAAATGATTGGGAGATAGTAGCTTGGTTTTCTGTGTCGTGACATCACCCTAGCCATAGTGGGTCATCGGGTTGTCAGTTGGGATAAGTTATTTTCCTTGTCGTCTCGTCTCTCCTTGCTTGCGTGATTAAATTTCCTAGTGAAATGGTGTTTGCTTTATTTAAATTTATTGCCAAAATTCATAAAAGAGTGATTATTAATTAATTAGTTAATTTAATTCAATCAATAAAATAATCTAATCATGAATTACATTTATTGTTGATTAATTAAATTAGTTCAATTGTGTTAGCATTATTAAATATTGTGACAAATCAAAAAAATAGAATTTTGTTTTAAATAAATACTATGCATTTGAAATGGGAAATATAATTGTTGTATTAATTCTCAAAAAAATGAAAATATCTAAATTTGCAATAACTTTTGGTGGGTGAACTCAAAATTAGGGGTTTGACAATTTGGAGAAGGAAAGGGCATAAGGAAAATGCATTTTTTTCTTTTTGGGAATTATCTTTTCTAGAATTTGGTAATTTTGGAGAGCAACAAGAAACTTGGAATTCTTGGAGAAATTTTTTGAAGAAGGATTGGAAAGATTTGTTGAAGCAAAATTTGAAGGAGAGCAACCTCCATTGAAGGATTCAAATAGCTTGGAAAAAAACAAAAGGTTCCATGCTTTCCTTATTATGCCATCTCATTTTAAAATTCTTTTCCTTTTGTTTGAAATGGTTCAATCTATTAATGGAATTCAAATTTTGATTGAAAACCCATGAGAAGATCTTCATTTGAACTTGAACAAAAGAACTTTCAAACTTTAGTGAAAACAAAAACAAAATGAAAACTATCAATGAAAATCTTGAAAACAAGCATGGAAATTCAATGGTTTTTCTATGAAAGTATATTTGCTTGGAAAAATCTTAATTCAAATTGTGTGAAATCTTTAATTTATTGTGTTAAATCTTGCAATGTGAATGGCAAATTATTGTAATTCTTAGATTGAGTATTTGCTCAATCTGGGTATGGAAAATAAGCATTTTTATAGTCATTTATTATTACTGTGTATATGTATATATATATTTGTGAGTTGTTTAAACAAAAAAAAAATTGAAATAATATGAAACTGTGTTTTTTTACCATTCTGGGTTTTACCCAGAATTTTTGTTTTTACCAGCCATTGGCGTGTTTAAATCTGCGTGGCGGATTTGTTTTTTTTTTTGGATGGGCTAAGTGTATGGGGGAGGGTTTAAACCCTCAGCCACCCCAAGAATGGTGATGGCCGCCTGTGGAGGCAGCGTCATCGCTGCCTACACAGGCTGCCGCCCCCATTCATGGGGGCTGCGTCCCCTGTTCAAATAGGGCACGACCGAACCCTAAGTGTGGATGGCGTTTGGTTATGAAATTTGTTTTTTTTTTAATTTCATTTATTATATTTATTAAATATAAAACATATAACATATTTTATATTATATGTTTTATATTTAATATATATAATATGAAATTTGATTTCAATATTTTATTTTGTCAATTAAAATATAATTTATATATATTTTTTAATATATATGTTATATATAATAATTTAATATTATTATATAATATATATATTATAATATGTGTATAATATATTTTAATAAATGCTTAAGTAATTATCATGCACATTTAAATATTAATTATATATATATATATATTTTAAATATATATGTATATTTGATTATGTAGATATTTAATAAATATATATGTTTTTTTTTTAATGTGATTTATTTTTTTAAAAAAGAGAGGAAGTATTTAAATTATAATGAGATATTTATTAAGGGATAGATGAAAATTGGTTTATGGGAAATCATTGGTTATCAAAAGAAAAGAAATTGATTTAAAGATATTGTGTGTATTGCGTCAACAAGAATCAAATGAACATTCAAACCCTTATGTGATTGTGCAAGAACATAGTTTATTTAAATTGTTTAAATGCACTAATGCGATGAATGATTGGATTTACGAAATCCAAAGGTAGATTACCTTATATTGTTTGCAAGCTTTCTTTCATTGTGGGGTGCTTATTCTTGTTGGGTTTTGAGTCAGATCTCGTAAGTCTTCCAGATTGAATCATCTTTTATGTGTTTTGGGGTTGTCAGCATGTCAATCAACCTCGTTTGCCATGGGTAGTGCGTACTTGTGTCCAGCGTTATATCTGATTATCATGGGAGGGTTTTGTTTTCTTCATGTTGTGTTTGGGGATTCATTATCCCTAGGTTGTACTTGAGTACCCTTTGGTGGTGGCATAGTTCCACATGTTGTCTTAGAGAAGTGGCTTGCATTGAGGGCCGACACACAAAGTGGTGCCAGGAGATCTCAATGTAAGTTGGTTAATTCAGTGAAAACTTAAACCAATTAATTAGCATAGGTGGTACCAACATTTAAAAAGATTAATTTTTTCCTCGCTCATGGACGCAAGTGCTTGTATAGACTTGGGATGAGACGAGAAGGCCTGGAATGGAAAGATCGTTATCTTGTCCCTTCGAAAGATAACTGATTCTGCATTGGTTTGCATGTGGGGCTGGGAGTCGTTAGAGGTTACCAGGATATCCCGAGATGGGGGCCGGGACCTAGGAAGACTTGCCAAGATATCCCATGCGACATTGTGATGACACTTCTCCTAAGTCAACATTATGTTTGCATTCGTGATGTGATTATTTACTTCAAATATGGAAGCATTGTAACCTTTGTGTCATGTGATGTCATGTTCGTATCCTTTTTCAGTTGAGTCATGTTGCCTATGTTTAGAGGTTGTTGGTCTTGACCTGAATCCCTTGTTACTATCTCCTAGCATGGGGGGTGAGCCTTCGGGTATCACTTGGTTGGGTGGAACATGCACCTTACTTCGTTGTTTTGGCGTTGGCTTATGTGGACGATACTTTCGTGTTGGAGAGCTCGTGGAATCCAGTTGCTACCTTGGTTTCATTTTTGCTAGTTGCTCTTGTATTTATTTACCCCTCATTGTTATCGAGGTGGAAATTGTAATAAACAATCATGTTATTGATTTACCTCATTCTGGGAATGAGAGATGCAATTGTAATTATATAACTTATGTCATTGGTAACCATGAAGGATCTCATGGTCTTAATGAAAATCTCATGTATGGAATGTATGTGCTTTAATTAGTTAAGTGAATGTTGTTATGTTTCATTTCATGCATGTTGTTTTAATTTGTGATCTAAATAATCTTTTTCTCGTAACCTTAGGGGATTGTTGGCTTTGTGTTGTGATCATACATGTATTTTTAATTAAACACAAAAAAAAAATTGTGCATTTGTTTAGTAGTTTGCAACTTCCCCTAGGGTTGCGTGGTGGGGCATTACACATGGTATCAGAGCCTAGGTTTAAACATTGGGTACTCTGGGATTAGGATGAGCCCATTAAGCTTTTTGTTGTGTGGGTTTTAATTTTGTGTTGTGCTTAATACCTTTTTGTGTCTGTATAGGATAATGCCTCCCAGGCATGGAAGAGGTGGGGGTCATAGACGTGGCCGTTTAGGCAGTCGCATTGGGGAATAGCAAGACCCACCTGCTCATGTTCCACTTATTTCTGACCATGAGGAGCAATAGGCTTCTCAGAATATTCAGGGAGATGGCAATCAAAATCCGGATCCACCCAGGATCGAGGACGCTCAGTTGCGTCAGTTGTTAGAGGAGACCCTTGCCCGCCTTGGGCCTAGGCAGGAGGTAGAGCCAGTGGTGGTTGGAGAGAGAGAGGTACCAGTTCACTCTGATTTAGAGGTAGCAGCCCATATGAGGGACTTGCTTAGAGCACGACCACCCACTTTTGATGGATTAGGCAGTGGTTTGGAGGCAGAGACATGGCTCATTGACTTGACTAGGTGTTTTTCTATGCACCCATATGGGAGCAACACTCGAGCTAGGTGCACTATCATGCACTTGAGGGGATTTTCCTCCACTTGGTGGAGATTAGAGGAGCAGAAGCTCCATCTGGATATTGGTACAGTTTCTTGGGAGTTGTTTCTAGAGCGGTTTTGGGCTAGATTTCTTTCCGAGCATTGGAGGCAGCATCGAGGGGATGAGTTCCACACCCTTTGACAGATGACTATGTCAGTAGAGATGTATGAGCGTCGTTTCTACGAGCTCAAACAGTATGCAGGCATAGGTGATGATGAGGGCATGTTGGTACAACATTTTCTCAAGGGCTTAAATGCCCGTATCAGTGGTGGAGTGCAGGATTTCGAACCCAGGACCATGGAGGCAGCGGTCGACAAGGTCAGGCTCATTGAGGAGAACCTGGCGATGGCCTTAAGTGGTCATGTAGGAGTGCAGGTGGGTAGTGGTTCAGCAGCTGGGACTAGTGCTCGAGGAAGTCAGCCTCAGGGAGGTGCACCTTCTAGAGCTCAGCAGGGTCCATCTTAGAGTGATCAGCAGTAGCAGCAGGGTTCCTAGGGGAAACAGAAGGGTTTCCAGCAGAGGCAAGGGGACAGGAGTTGGAGGCGCATGAGACGCTTCAACTCTGAGCAGCCAACACAGAGTTCTCATTCATCTTTCAGGGGTAGTGCGCAGCAGTCTAGCGCACCACCTGTAGGCAGGGGCTTTGGTAGAGACACGGGATGTTTTGCGTGTGGCCAATAGGGTCACATAGTGAGGATGTGTCCCAATAAGGGTGCATTGGGTTATTCTCAGGGACTAGCGGCATCAGAGCCAACTGTAGGAGATTCAGGCCATGGGCATTGAGTATTCATAGCAGTTGACAAACGCCAGGAAAAGCACCAGGGTACAGTCATTGAGGCTTATGGTACGTTGGGGGGTAACCCAGTTTCTATTCTATTTGATTCTGGAGCATCTGATTCCTTTGTTTCTTCATTAGTTGTGACGTGATGTAGACTGGATGTGGTAAAGCAGGTCAATAGGTGGCAGGTAGAGTTAGCTTCGGGTGCAAAAGTTGCATCCCTTTCCGTTGTGCCTGAGTGTAGGTTAGAGGTTGGACCTCTCCAGACTACCTTGGACCTACGTGTTATTCCATTGGGTTCTTATGACATCGTCATAGGAATGGATTGGCTAGAGGCTCATAGTGCAGTCATTGATTGTCGATGTAAGTCGATTAGATGCATTGGGGCATCTGGTAGAGAGGTAGAGGTAGTGGGGGTTTAGAGGCCGATCTCTTTGAGGATCATCTCAGCTATGTAGTTGAGAAGGTGTGTGTGGCAGGGTTGCCAATTGTTCGTTGTTACAGTGGATGATTTGGGTCTAGGAGGTGGAGAAGAAAAGGTTTCTCTTGATAGTCACCCCATCCTTTAGGAGTTTTTCGATGTCTTTCCAGACAAGATTCAAGGGATGCCTCCTCAGAGGGAAATTGACTTCAAGATAGACTTGGTACCTAGATCAGAGCCCATTTCACGAGCTCCCTATCATATGACTACTCAGGAGCTGAAAGAGCTTAGGTTGCAGCTTGAGGAATTGCTAGAGAAGGGTTTTATTCGCCCTAGTGTTTCTCCATGGGGAGCACCTGTCATCTTCGTGAAGAAGAAGGACGGTTCACTTCGGTTATGCATTGATTATCGACAGTTGAACAAAGTGACCATCAAGAATCGGTATCCTCTTCCTAGGATTGATAATCTATTCGATTAGATCAAGGGTGCTACCATCTTTTCGAAGATTGATCTCAAGTCAGGATATCATCAGCTTCAAATCTTCGAGTAAGATATTCATAAGACCGCTTTCCGAACGGGGTATGGTCACTATGAGTTCACAGTTATGCCATTTGGTTTGACGAATGCACCCTCAGTGTTCATGAGTTTTATGAATGGGGTATTTCGTACATACCTTGACAGGTTTGTTCTTGTGTTCCTAGATGATATTTTGGTATACTCTAGAACAATGGAGGAACATGAGGAGCATTTACGATAGGTATTACAGTGCTTGTGAGATAATCAGCTATATGCTAACTTATCGAAGTGTGAATTCTTCAAGACTGAGGTCCAATACCTTGGTTATGTGATCTCTGGGGAGGGTATTTCAGTGGATCCTACAAAGATCCAAGCGATCTTAGATTGGCCTGCACCCACGAATGTGGCAGAGATACGTAGCTTCATGGGGCTAGTGGGTTATTACAGGCGATTTGTGCAGGAATTTTTGAGGCTAGGGCATCCTATCACCTCACTTCAGAGGAAAGGAAAGAGGTTTGAGTGGTCTGAGAAGTGTGAGACAGCCTTTCAGTGTCTTAAGGGGAAGTTGACCAGTGCACCTATACTTGCAATACCGGATCCTATTGGGGACTTTGTAGTTTGTACAGATGCATCCTTGGAGGGATTAGGTGCAGTATTGATGCAGAAGGGTCGTGTCATTGTGTATGAGTCACGGAAGCTCAAGGATCATGAGCTAAACTATCCTACCCATGATCTTGAGTTGGCGGTAGTGGTTCCTGCATTGACGAGATGGAGGCACTTTCTTCTTGGGCATAGGTTTGAGCTGCATAGTGATCATAGGAGCCTTCAGTATATCTTCACGTAGCCCAACCTTAATGTTAGGCAAAGGCGATGGATGGAGTTTCTCTGTGAATATGACTTCGAGGTGAAGTATATCCAAGGGAAGGAGAATGTGGTTGCAAATTCCCTCAGTAGGCGAAGGCATGAGATATCTGAGTTGACTCTTATTGTTGATTTGCGGAGTCGGATTCTTTCTACCCTCCCAGCCAATAGTTGGTATTAGGATGTTAGATCGGTGATAGAGGTAGGAAGACCCCTTGAGGGTAGATATTTAGGATACTCTTTAGATGCTGATGAGATATTGAGACACATGGGACGCATATATGTTCCCCCATCATGTGAGCTTCGTGCTTTGGTCATGACCGAAGCACATCGTGCACCTTATTCAGCCCATCCAGGGGTGAAGAAGATGTATGCAGATTTACGTTAGTTATATTTTTGGCCAAGGATGAAGCGAGATATTGTGGATTTTGTGTCAAGATGTCTTGAGTGTCAGCGGGTGAAGGCCGAACACCAGCATCCAGCAGGGCTTTTGCAGTCACATTTAGTACCAGAGTGGAAGTGGGATATAATCTCATTGGATTTCATTGTTGGTTTACCCAACTTTTCGAGACGACATGATGCAATTATGATGACAGTGGATAGGTTGATGAAGGTAGCACACTTCTCACCTATGCGCTCTTCCTATACTGCATCATCCGTAGCTAGAGTGTTCATGGAGGATATAGTGAGGTTACATGGCATTCCACGTCGGATTATCTCTGACAGGGATCTAGTGTTCACCTCAGCTCTATGGACGTCATTACAACATGCAATGGGAACACACTTGAACTTCAATTCAGCTTACCACCCAGAGACAGATGGACAGACTGAGAGGGTTAATCAGATCCTCAAAGACATGTTTTGTATGTATGTGATGGACCAACAGACACAATGGGAGGACTATCTTTATTTGGTAGAGTTTGCCTATAATAATGGCTTTCAGAGTTCTATCGGCATGGCTCCATTCCAGGCATTATATGGGAGACCATGTCACACTCCCTTGAGTTGGGATCGACTAGAGGACAGAGTAACTTTGGGTCCTGAAATGTTGCAGGATATGGAGCAACAGGTGGATAGGATTAGAGAGCACTTGGTGGCAGCACAGGATAGGCAGAAGAAGTATGCAGATGTGCATAGGGTGGATCGTCAGTTTTCCGTAGGCGATAGAGTCTTCTTGTGTGTGCGTCCACAAAAGAGTCCAATCCGTTATGGAAAAGGCTCTAAGTTGGCGCCTCACTTTGTTGGACCCTTTGAGATTCTCGAGAAGATTGGTCCTGTTGCTTACCGTCTTGCTTTACCACCTAGTCTCTCCCGTGTGCACAACGTATTTCATGTATCAGTTCTTCGGCCGTACCATCCAGACATTTCTCATGTCCTTGATTGGAATGCTTTGTAGGTAGAGGACGGGCAACTGGCTTTGGAGCTCGTGGCCGTGGTGGAGCGTAGAATGCTCACTCTTCGAGGGCGAGATATTGATCAGGTCAGGATCCAGTGGGATCCTAGGGATGACACATCATCCACTTGGGAAGATGTAGCTAGGATGAGGGAACTTTATCCCTACTTGTTTACAGGCTTCCAGGAGTAAGCTTGACCCTAGGGGGGGAGGATGTAACACCCCTCCATTTTGTTCTTTTGATCAAGCAATGTTTGTTATATATGTTTTGCTTTGTCAGCACGTTGGTTATAAGCTTGATTTCTTTGACCGCTAATTGTTAAGCGATGTAAACATTATGTTTTGATGTGATGGTATTTTAATCAGATGATATTATTGTTTCATGTTATGGATTAAATTAGCAAGTATGTGAATTATTGATGCTTTATGCTTTGATTATACCATTGATGTTTAGAGGTGTCAGTTAGTGATATTGTATTGGTGAAGGGGATGGGATCACATCACTCGCATGCGAGTGCCCTGTGATTTCATGATTTCCTCTCCACGGTGTGTTTTAATATTTATATATATATGCATGTTCGACACTCGTGTTGTGTGCAAGATGTAGGTACAGGACATTGACTCCACTTGATTCCGCAGGTCTGAGCATGTCCCTTGTTCAACATAAAATGATTGGGAGATAGTAGCTTGGTTTTATGTGTCGTGACATCACCCTAGCCATAGTGGGTCGTTGGGTTGTCAGTTGGGATAAGTTATTTTCCTTGTCGTCTCGTCTCTCCTTGCTTGCGTGATTAAATTTCCTAGTGAAATGGTGTTTGCTTTATTTAAATTTATTGCCAAAATTCATAAAAGAGTGCTTATTAATTAATTAGTTAATTTAATTCAATCAATAAAATAATCTAATCATGAATTACATTTATTGTTGATTAATTAAATTAGTTCAACTGTGTTAGCATTATTAAATATTGTGACAAATCAAAAAAATAGAAATTGCCTTACATTCCTCTTGAAATAAAATTAAAAATGATTTTTGCTAAATGTAATTGCTAAATTCAATTTTGTGAATAAAAGGGAATTTAATTGACATTTGGGGTGCAAATAGAATTTTGTTTTAAATAAATACTATGCATTTGAAATGGGAAATAGAATTGTTTTATTAATTCTCAAAAAAATGAAAATATCTAAATTTGCAATAACTTTTGGTGGGTGAACTCAAAATTAGGGGTTTGACAATTTGGAGAAGGAGAGGGCATAAGGAAAATGCATTTTTTTTCTTTTTTGGGAATTATCTTTTCTAGAATTTGGTAATTTTGGAGAGCAACAAGAAACTTGGAATTCTTGGAGAAATTTTTTGAAGAAGGATTGGAAAGATTTGTTGAAGCAAAATTTGAAGGAGAGCAACCTCCATTGAAGGATTCAAATAGCTTGGAGAAAAACAAAAGGTTCCATGCTTTCCTTATTATGCCATCTCATTTTAAAATTCTTTTTCTTTTTGTTTGAAATGGTTCAATCTATTAATGGAATTCAAATTTTGATTGAAAACCCATGAGAAGATCTTCATTTGAACTTGAACAAAAGAACTTTCAAACTTTAGTGAAAACAAAAACAAAATGAAAACTATCAATGAAAATCTTGAAAACAAGCATGGAAATTCAATGGTTTTTCTATGAAAGTGTATTTGCTTGGAAAAATCTTAATTCAAATTGTGTGAAATCTTTAATTTATTGTGTTAAATCTTGCAATGTGAATGGCAAATTATTGTAATTCTCAAATTGAGCATTTGCTCAATCCGGGTATGGAAAATAAGCATTTTTACAGTCATTTATTATGACTGTGTATATATATATACATATATATACGTATATATGTATATATATATAAAGATATACATATATATATTTGTGAGTTGTTTAAACCAAAAAAAATCGAAATAATATGAAACTGTGTTTTTTTTACTATTCTGGGTTTTACCCAGAATTTTCGTTTTTACCAGTTGTTGGTGTGTTTAAATCCGTGTGGCGGATTTGTTTTTTCTTTGGATGGGCTAAGTGTATGGGGGAGGGTTTAAACCCTCGGCCACCCCAAGAATAGCGACGACCGCCTGTGGGGGCAGTGTCGTCGCTACCTACACAGGCCGCCGCCCCCATTCATGGGGGCTGCGTCCCCTGTTCAAATAGGGCACGACCGAACCCTAAGTGTGGATGGCGTTTGGTTATGAAATTTGTTTTTTTTTTTAATTTCATTTATTATATTTATTAAATATAGAACATATAACATATTTTATATTATATGTTTTATATTTAATATATATAATATGAAATTTTATTTCAATATTTTATTTTGTCAATTAAAATATAATTTATATATATTTTTTAATATATATGTTATATATAATAATTTAATATTATTATATAATATATATTATAATATGTGTGTAATATATTTTAATAAATGCTTAAGTAATTATCATGCACATTTAAATATTATATATATATATATTTTTAAATATATATGTATATTTGATTATGTAGATATTTAATAAATATCTATGGTTTTTTTTTAATGTGATTTTTTTTTTTAAAAAGAGAGAAAGTATTTAAATTATAATGAGATATTTGTTAAGGGATAGATGAAAATTGGTTTATGGGAAATCATTGGTTATCAAAAGAAAATAAATTGATTTAAAGATATTGTGTGTATTGCGTCAACAAGAATCAAACGAACATTCAAACCCTTATGTGATTGTGCAAGAACATAGTTTATTTAAATTGTTTAAATGCACTAATGCGATGAATGATTGGATTTACAAAATCCAAAGGTAGATTACCTTAAATTGTTTGCAAGCTTTCTTTCATCGTGGGGTGCTTATTCTTGTTGGGTTTTGAGTCAGATTTTGTAAGTCTTCCAGATTGAATCATCTTTTATGTGTTTTGGGGTTGTCAGCATGTCAATCAACCTCGTTTGCCATGGGTAGTGCGTACTTGTGTCCAGCATTATATCTGATTATCTTGGGCGGGTTTTTTTTTCTTCATGTCGTATTTGGGGATTCATTATCCCTAGGTCGTACTTGAGTACCCTTTGGTGGTGGCATAGTTCCACATGTTGTCTTAGAGAAGTGGCTTGCATTGAGGGCCGACACACAAAGTGGTGCCAAGAGATCTCAATGTAAGTTGGTTAATTCAGTGAAAACTTAAACCAATTAATTAGCATAGGTGGTACCAACATTTAAAAAGATTAATTTTTTCCTCGCTCATGGACGCAAGTGCTTGTATAGACTTGGGATGAGACGAGAAGGCCTGGAATGGCAAGATTGTTATCTTGTCCCTTTGAAAGATAACTGATTCTGCATTGGTTTGCATGTGGGGCCGGGAGTCGTTAGAGGTTACCAGGATATCCCGAGATGGGGGCCGAGACCTAGGAAGACTTGCCAAGATATCCCATGCGACATTGTGATGACACTTCTCCTAAGTCAACATTATGTTTGCATTCGTGATGTGATTATTTACTTCAAATATGGAAGCATTGTAACCTTTGTGTCATGTGATGTCATGTTCGTATCCTTTTTCAGTTGAGTCATGTTGCCTATGTTTAGAGGTTGTTGGTCTTGACCTGAATCCCTTGTTACTATCTCCTAGCATGGGGGGTGAGCCTTCGAGTATCACTTGGTTGGGTGGAACGTGCACCTTACTTCGTTGTTTTGGCATTGGCTTATGTGGATGAGACTTTCGTGTTGGAGAGCTCGTGGAATCCAATTGCTACCTTGGTTTCATTTTTGCTAGTTGCTCTTGTATTTATTTACCCCTCATTGTTATTGAGGTGGAAATTGTAATAAACAATCATGTTATTGATTTACCTCATTCTGGGAATGAGAGATGTAATTGTAATTATATAACTTCTGTCGTTGGTAACCATGAAGGATCTCATGGTCTTAATGAAAATCTCATGTATGGAATGTATGTGCTTTAATTAGTTAAGTGAATGTTGTTATATTTCATTTCATATATGTTGTTTTAATTTGTGATCTAAATAATCTTTGTCTCGTAACCTTAGGGGATTGTTGGCGTTGTGTTGTGATCGTACATGTATTTGTAATTAAACACAAAAAAAAAATTGTGCATTTGTTTAGTAGTTTGCAACTTCCCCTAGGGTTGCGTGGCGGGGCATTACAGGTTTTGAGTTGAATATATGGGTAGAAATATATCTGTCCTCTGATGAGGAAGTGATATCTGTGGTGCCATTGGCTATTAAAACCCCAAGCGAACGGAATAGAATAGATAGCCTGTTTTGAGTTTTGGATGAATATATGCAAATTATCTTAAATTGTATGCAGATATGACTTATAAGCATGAATAAACGTATAATTCTAATATATTTTCTCTTCTTATGTGGATTTGAGTGAATTTTGAATGAAATG
Organism: Sequoia sempervirens; assembly: GCA_007258455.2. NCBI lineage: Eukaryota > Viridiplantae > Streptophyta > Pinopsida > Cupressales > Cupressaceae > Sequoia > Sequoia sempervirens. Next base: position 2,605 of record VDFB02160989.1, on the reverse strand, counting down.
TTTTAGAATTAATTTATGACAAAGAGAGGTGATTAGTATTAATTTATTTAAATTATAATATAAAAATAATTTACAAGGTATTCATTTATTTTTAAATAATAATTAATTAATGTATATTAAAAAGTAAATTTTTTGAGTAATTGGTATTAATATTTTGAAAGAATTAGCTCAATTAAATTTATGCTACAAATCAATTTAGTATTAAAGGTAATTAAAAATAGTTGAATTTTGATGTTATATTGATTAATTAGTTAGCATTTGTTATTCAAAGTTTAAATTTTATTAATTATTATTATTATTTTAATAATGCAAAGGAAAATAGTAAATAAATGTTACGTACCCAATGTGAGGGGTAATTAGTAAGTAATTTAATGAAAAGTAATTTATTTTTAGTGTAATTTAATAAAAAGTAATTTATCGTTATAGTGTAATTTAATTTTCAAAATAGTTAGTATAGTTTACCTCATTGAATTATTGGAAATAAACAACCTAAGTTTAAAAAAACTCGTAAAAATTAGTTAAGATTCTGAAATGGAAGTAATGGAAGTAATGGAAGCGCATTAATTGCTTATATCGGGTGAAATTTATATACCAATTAGATTGAAGAGACTTGAATTTTGAAATATGTTTTGTTATATAATTGGTATGTATACATTGATAATAGATAAAAATAAATCAAACAAAAAAAATGCTTCAGCTCTCATTGGTTAAAAAGAGAATTATTAATAACTAGTTAAGATTTGGTGGTGCCTAGGAACTAAAAAGATTCAAAATAACGAAATAGATTAATTACAAGTGAAAAAATATAAAATTTTTTGATTATGGTCTTTGTGGCAAAAAAATCTTGAAAAGTTGCGATAAAAAGTTTATGCTTCTTGAAAATCTGCCCTTATCGCTCAAAGTTTTGTAGCCAATAAAACTGAGGAAAATTAATTTTTGAAATTTGAAAAGTTAAAAATCTTGCATATTTACTTTAACTATATACAAATATTTGTCAAATAGATAAAAAGTTGAGTTCTCATTTGTTAAAATCAAAGTTATTAATAACTTGTTAAGGAAAAGGGGTCGCCTATAGTTCCCTTGGTAGGAACTAAAAAATAAATGTGTTTTCAATGTTTATTTGTCAGTTTAAAAGATGTGCCAATAATGTTGCAATCACTAATGACTAATTTTTTCTTGATGGTTAAAATAGATTGGTAGAGTAAATTTATCAATAATAGTAAATTTATAATTGATTTTTCTTGATAAAGTAAATCAATATTTCATAGAATTTATCTATAATTCTTATTTAATTTTTCTTAATTATATTATATTTATTAAATTATTAAAATTTAAGTTGCTTATAAATAATTTTATGTGTTTTTTATAATTAACTTGATATTATGTATAAAAGGTTTAAGTTATGAATGTTATAATATAAAAAAATAAATTTGTTTTCAATGTTTATTTGTTAGTTTGATGTGAGAATAATGTTGCATAGTAATAATTAAATTTTTCTTGATTGGTTAAGTGGTATTGTGAAATTATTCTATGTTAATTTAATGTTATGAATGCTATATAATATAAAGAAAATTATTTCCTAATATGTTTGTAGACATCCAAATTTGGACACTTAATTTATCCAAATTTATCACTTTTCGTCTAAACATCCTCTTAGCCTAGTTAATTAAATAATATTACTATTATTTAATTAATATCTTTAATTCTGCTAAATCCCTAAGGTATTTAATTAATAATTAAATACCTTACCCTCCATAATCCTCTTTTCATCAAATAAATTAAATAAATATTACATTTATTTAATTCCTCACATGTCATTTTCATCTAATCCTAATCCATTTCTTAATCTTTTCATTAAGGATGTGCACATGCCTAATCCTTGATTAGGATGTGTCACATCCTCCAACTTTTGCAAGTTGGCTTTTAATCCTAATTAGCCCCTAATTATCCTCTAATTATAAATTAATTAAGCCTAATCATTCTCAAAGGAATTTTTAATTCCTTTTTATTTGTCCTAGATTCCCCTCCTTTATATGTGAATTTTTAATTCACATTCCATTCTTCCAAGGCTTCTAGAACCTTGGACTTGTCACAATGACCACATGTGACCAACCTTGGACTTGTCACAATCACCACATGTGACCAAGTCCCACCTTTTTGGAGCCCACCTTTTATCCTCTAGATCATCTTATGAATGTGAATTTTTAATTCACATTTATCCTCCCAACCACCTTTCCTTTTCCCATGTAGATTTTTGAGGAATTCCAAAATTCCTCAAATGTCCCTTTCACTCCCACTTGGGGACAAGGAATCCCTTTTTGTGGAAATCTCCTCACTCCCCAAGGTGCATGTCCTTTTTCCACCTCATGTACTTTCTTGACACCTCATTTACACCTCATATCCTCTTGTCCACTTCACCCTCCACATGTCAGGATGTGAGGGCTTGTGGGTTCTCAACCCACCATAGCCCTTCATCTTGGCCTTGTTGGAGCAATCTTGACCCTTGAATTCTCTAGAGAATTCAAATTCTCCTATAAATACCCCCTCCTCAAGGGCATTTCCACAACACTTCATTTTTTAGCACCCACATGCTGCCCATTTTCCT
>VDFB02160987.1:0-22489 GCA_007258455.2 Sequoia sempervirens | reverse complement strand
GAATGGTAAAGGACAAAATATTTTCATCACTTATGTTTCTCCTTTGACATCAATCAACCTTCTTACAACTGATCTACAACTTCTATTTCTTTACTACTCAATATAATCCCCCTTAGGAGTACAAACCATACTACACCAATCAACAACCACTGCATAATGACAACACACAATCCCCCTAACTACAACAACCAACAATGTTACTACCTACTCCCCCTGAGAGGTAGCCACCAACATTAGTCTAGACCAAATAATGAATCTTTAATTCCATGGGACTGATCCATCTCCTTATGCATATAGTTTAAAGGAGGGGCAATAACCCCCAACTTCTCCCAAAGATACTCAAATGTATCCTTAGGAAGAGACTTAGTAAATATATCAGCAACTTGATCCTTTGTAGGCACATATTCAAGCTTAACTTCATTCTCTACAACCTTCTCTCTTAGAAAGTGATACTGGATTGAGATATGTTTTGTCTTTGAATGCATTACTAAATTCTTTGAGATATTGATAAAAAATTTATTATCATAGTTTAGATAGAAATTGGTTCATCATATACCACCTTGATATCCTTCAATTTTTGCCTCATTCACAACACTTGTGTGCAACAAGATGTTGCTACAATGTATTCTACCTTTGTATTATATAAAGACACAAAATCTTGTTTCTTGCTTATCCATGACACCAATCTGTATCCAAGAAATAATGCACCACCACTTGTACTTTTTTTATCATCCACACAACCAACCCAATCTACATCTTTATAAGAACTAAAAGTAATATTAGTATCATTTGGATACCACATGCCATAATTCGAAGTTCCCTTCAAGTATCAAAATACTTTTCACTACTACATGTGACTCTCTAAGATCTTCTTGAAATTTAGACACAAGACAAACTGCATGCATGATATCCTATCTAGTAGCAGTTAGATATAGCAATCCACCAATCATTGATCTATACTTGATCTGATTAGACTTAGGAGATTCATCATTCTTGCTCATCTTGCAACTAGTAACCATAGGAGTACACACTAGTTTAGAATCTTCCATTCCAAACTTCTTCAACATTTCCTTGATATACTTTGATTGTGAGCATTCGAAAATATCTCTGTCTATTTGATTTATTTATAATCTAAGGAAGAAATTCATCTCCCCAAACATAAAAAATTTCAAACTCTTTTTGCATTTCCCCACAAACTTCTTGCACATAGTTTCACTACCTCTAAAGATTATATCATCAGCATATACAACCACAATCAAGATTTGGTATTTTTCAACTTTAAAATAAATATTTTTATCTATGATACATTTATTGAATCCTTGTATCAAATATCTATCCAACCTTGCATACAAATATTTAGGAGCTTTCTTTAGTCCATATAATACCTTCTTCAACCTACAGACCATATTTGATTTTTCTGATAACTAAAATCCTTCTAGATATTCTATGCATGTCTCTTCTTTCAATTCTCTAATCAAGAAAGAAGACTTTACATCCATTTGATAAACTTTCAAATCTTTATATGTTGTAAAAGCCAAAAACATCCTTGTAGCTTCCATTCTTGCCCCTGAAACAAATATCTTCTTAAAATCTATTCCTTCAACTTTTGAGTATCCTTTACACACAAGCCTTTCCTTTTTCCTTACCACTTCTCCATTCTTATTTATTTTGTTTGTGAATACCCAGTTAGTTCCAATTACATTTTTGTTTTTTAGTCTTTGGACAAGTTCCCAAGTCTAATTTTTCTCAATTTGCAATAGTTCTTCTTTCATAGCTTTGATCCAATATTTATCCTTGCATGCCTCAATCACTGTTTTAGGTTCAACTTCAGAAAGTAAACATAGATTTACCTATTCTTCAACAAATTTCCTTCTTTTCAGTACACCTTTAATTTTATGTCCAATTATTTTATCTTCACAATGATTCTTCTACACATGCTTAAGAGTTTTAGGAATCTTTTTTGGAGATTCTTCCTCTTAAATCTACATTTCTTTTACATTTTTTTCTTCTCTATAAGAAGACTTATATGATTCATATCCATTATCATTGAATTCCTCTATAAATCTCTATCAACTTTGATGTTATTTTTAGGATCAGATTTAATAGAAAGCATAAAATACAACACATGAACAATAAACATGTAGCAGTTTACCTTGGGAAAACCCTCCTACTCAAGGGAGAAAAACCCAACAAAATACATCTCCAATATATTGAATGAATAAGAGAAGAAATCTACTTAAAAGTCTTTCCTTACTCAAGGCTGAATTAATACAATGAATAATGACATCACTCTATGATGCTAAGTACAAATAAATATGCTTCCCCTTGAAGTCTGATCTGTTGCAAATGGAATGGCGAACTTCTATTGGAGGTGAGAATGAAGTGATTGAATTGATTATATGAATGAATGAACACCACCTTGTATATGTACCAAACTAGGAAACCTTTCATCTAGGTCGACCTTTTTGATTTAAATATAAAATATAAAATATCATTAATTAACAAGGCCAACCTACCTTGATAATTATTTATTATCTTAAATTTTACTTAGGAGAAAAATATCTCCCTAATCTACAAACACTAAAATTTGACACTTGCACTCTCAAAAATAATTCTCAATATCATGTTGTAGCATTGATAGGATTTGCTTCTAGTAGAGTATCCAAAGAAAATACCTTCATCAAGCCTTGTGTAAGACTTTACTAAGTTATCTTCATCTCTTCTTATATAACATTTGCTTCTAAACACCCTGAAGTACCTGATAGTAGGAATCCTTCCACAGCATACCTCATAGGGAGTCTGTGCTATTTTCTCTCATGTGAACTTTGTTAAGTAGATAAATAGAAATATGAATTGCTTCTCTCTAGTATAATTTTGGTAGATTTACCTCTTTCATCATTGTTCTAACATCTTCTTGAACAATCCTATTTTTTCTTTCATCTACTCCATTTTGTCAAGGAGTCCTAGGGGTAGATAGGAGCCTCTTTATGCTCTGGTTCTCACAAAATATATTGAACTCATTGGAGGTGAAATCTCCACCTTTGTTAGACCTTGCTAATGGGTGGTTTTTTACTTCTCAACATAGACAACACATAAGTATGTTTTCTCTCTTGAAAGGTAATTTATGCAACTAAGTTTTAGAAATCACCCCAAGGTCCCTTAGGTGTTAGGTCATGACTTGCAAAAATAACTCAATTGATTGATATGATTTGTTGCTAATCATGAAGTCCAGTATTTATGGTTCACTAAGCTTGAAGGAATATGGGTCTGCAAATGGAATTTTGTAAATTCTGGAAATGAACAAACAATTGCTGCAAGTTCAAAACAACTAGCTAAAACTCATGATTTCTCATTAGATCTGGCTTTATGATGATGTTGGAACATTTTTTTAACTTAATATTTTAAAGCAATGTCAAAAAGGGAAAAAGGGTTAGAAGTTTCCTAGACCTGTAACTAATGATGAATAGTAACAATGGAGGATGCTATAGTGGATATACTTCCCAAAACTAAGTTCCACTTGACCAAGAACAGCCCACAGTCTCATGAAACCAATGCAATCTTCAAAGGGTCATTGTGTATTTTTAGATTGTTCATTCACCATTAAAGAATTAATAACAATTGAACTTAAGTGCAACAATAGAAATGAGCTCAGAATAACTTTACACAACAATTTATCATCAATAAACAAAAAAAAGTATGAGCTAGGAAGACATCAAACACCATAGCATACCTCACCATTAAAGCACAACATGAACTAATAACTAGAAGAAGTAACTTAAAACTTGGAAAAAAAAAAAGCTAAGATCTACTACTTAGAGATAGAATCATGCACACATGAAGGAAAAAACACAAGAAACCATAAAAATAATGCTTTTCTCATATACTTTCTACAACATGTCTTTACACAACAACTCATCTCTCTTTTAAAAATGAGAGGATGCCCCTATTTGTAGTTTTTAAAAAGTAAAATGAATGGAAAATATTCATTTGCAATGAGTGGCCAAGATTCATTTTCACTTAGGGTTTCACCTACCCCCAAATATATTACAATATAAAAATAGACTTTTGTCTTTTTCCCTATTTTGTCTTCTAGTCTATTTTGTTTTGTAGCTATTTTTTTATCTTTTAGCAACCTTTTCAGCCTTTATAACTACAAAAATTATTCATCATCTATGATAGGATTTCTAGCTACTTTTTGGTCATTGGCATACTCTACAAATTTTTTGATCATGGCTATGAGTTTCTTCTCTTTAGATAGCTCGAACTTGAGGATCTGGAAGGCTATCTTCTTCAATTTGTCAATGATTTCCTACTAGTGCTTGGTGCACATTGGTGTAGCCTTTATAACCTATTCTAACTGAGCGAAAGCCCTTGTAGCGAAATCCATGAAATTTGGTGATAGCCTTTCTCTAGCCCTTTGTTCCATCTTCTTGTGAAATAGTGGCTTAATCTTCTCAAGATCTATCTCTAGGGTGGGTATTTCATAGTTTTTCATCATCTTCAAGTAATCTTCACTATATATCTAGTGTTTTGCAATCCACTCATGATCAAGCTGTAGTTTGCACAAGGATTTCTTCATAATCTCTTTCCTATAATCAAGATTCATTTTCCAGGTCTCAACCAACCAATGATCTTCTTTTGAAAGCTCTAGCTCCTCCCATGTTTCCTCTAGGGAGAGTTTAAGGATACTTTCTAGCTTCAGATAATGATTTGATACAGCTTAGGGAAATATTTGTAGGTAATTATCATGTCCTCCACTTGCTTCTGTAAACTCTAGAATTTATTGAACACCCTGGTAGCATGGCGGATGCCCAAGTCACCATTTTATAACACCTTGTTAAATGAATCTGTAGTGGACTTGGTCCAATTCTTCATCTTCAAGAAGGTGTTGATGATTCTATAGGAGCCTCTTCTTCTATGGATGTCCATTGTTGGATATAGGTAGTGAGATTTGATACCTATGCCTTAAAATCTTCCTTAGTGGACTAGTCCTTATTCATTTGTTGGATGATAGTGGACACTGATCCCTGAAGATCGTCCATCTTTTGTTCACAAGATGTTGGACCTAGGTTGATCATGGATATCTAGTAATCTTCCCCCTAAATGGTTCTCACATCTTTACCTGCTATTGGTGTGGCTATTTGCAATGTTCGATTCCTAGAAGCATCAACCATGATGTGGGATCTAATTTCAAGTTTCTTCTCCTTCCAAGTCCTTTTCTGAGCTCTGGCTAGTATTGCCTTTGGATCAGCAACCACTGGAGCCTTCTTCTTTAATTGCTACTCTAGCCATATGGGGACCTCCATTTGATTCTTTGGAAATTCATGATCACCTCCCTCTTCCTTTTCCTTCTAAGGATAATCCTTCTCGTCACGAGGAGCTTCTTCATCATCCTTCTTTTCTTTATCTAAGCTTTCTTCTTGCATGGCTTTCCCCTTGTCTAGCTTGGCAGAGGTTGTATTTTCCTCAATAACAATCTCCTCTTGTGGCACTCTCTTTATCTTCTTATCTCTCAATCTCAACATTATGCTTGAGCTCAATGCTTTTCTCTTTTTTCTTTTCTTCATTCGTATCTTTTGCTTCCTCCCTTTCTGAAGGAACTTCCTCTCACATTGGGCCCTTATATTTTCCAATCCATGGAGTCTCTTCAAGTATTTCTATATCCACATATGTGTTTCTTTTCCCTTCCTTAGAGTGATGCTCCTCTAGGTTTGTCTCTTCATCTTTTTTCTCCTAGGGAAATTCTTCATTTGGCTCCTGGTCCAAAGTCTCCACTATATAGTGTTCATCAAGCCCCTCAGCATCTTCTTCCTCAAAAGTTTGTGGCCCTTTTTTATCAGAAGCCATCTTGTCTAACTTTGTACTTAATCTGCCCTTTGGATGTTCAAAATAATCATCCTAATCAAAATCCTTGGGCTCATCAATAACGTCCTTTGAAGCCTCTTTATGTTTTTTTGCACTGATTCTCTCCATCTATTCTAAGATTTGCATTGTAGCCTCCATCTTGGGTAGCTTGGAAGGTGGTGGGGAAAGAGACAAAGCAGCAACAAGCTAAGCCATTAGCGCTTGGAAATTGGGGTCAAGGATTACCCCAGAGAGCTCAATGGGCACATTTTGCATATACATTGTGAAAGCATGCAGTAAAATGGGTGGTGCCACAGATGTTGATGGTATGGAAGGCAGTAGATTGGAAAAATTAGGTGGTCAAGGTGAGACCGAAGAAGATGACAATGGTGAAGTAGTCAAAGAGGAAGAGTGATGTAGGGCACCTGAGCCTTCATTATGTAAAGGGGTTTAGTATATAATTTTTTTATATGCTTAAATTCATGTTTTTGTGTTAAATAAGGTCTTTAACACCATGTTGCAATGTTTTAGGTCAGTCTTAGTTAGGAGAGGTTAGTTTTGTGGAAAGTTATAATTTTGCAAACAAAATGTAAAAAGTTTCAATAAATTTTGGGTCTAATTGAGAAGTTGAACAGTTAGGGATTTAAGAGGTGGTTGGGGTCAATTGGTTTTTTATTTTGAATGCTTAAAAGGAACTTGTGTATGTTGAAAAAGAGTTGGATGATGTGAAATTTGAAAATTTGAATGTCAAAGCTCATGTTTCTACGTTTTTGAAGGAAAAGTTGTTGCTACAGACTTTTGTACAGCCTTGTATGACCTATAGATGATCTCTATCATGCATTGTAATTGATGAACCTATGAATTCTCTACCATCTGCAATTAGTTTGACTTGTTTTCATTTAGTTTGAAGCATTTTAGAGAATTTTTACCCAAAACTATTAGAAACCCTAGTTTTGATGGTTTGAGAGTAAAAATAATGTTTTGACACCCATTCCACTAATGAAAATTATTTATAATTGGTGGAATGGGTGTAGGTAGGTTTTTTTGTGTGTTTTTGAAGTTGGCAGGAGTAGGGGTTAAGGATTTGGGAAGATTGGTTGATGCCCTAGGCTAAAAACTTCAAGTTTTGGGCAATTAAGTTGCATAGAGGGTAGGGTTTGAAGAGAAACACTTTGGGAGGTGTTTTTCATACTTTGGAATGACTAGGAAGACATTTTTTGCAATGTTAGAAGTCTTGGTTTGAAGATTCTAAGCGTACAGATCAAAAACCTAGTGGTGACCTATATGCTTAAGCCTAATTAGGTCTATGGTGATGCGTAGTAGCAAAATTTAGAGGGTTATGTTCCAAATAAACCCCTTGTTCTTTTGACGGGTATGTGCAAGATCATCATGGAAAAAATAGGCCCTCCAGTGGCAAAAAATTTAAAAAAATCAAAGTTAGGCAACTTGACATAAAAATTTGAATAAGTTATCTATATTATTTCAAAAATATGTAAGAATAAAATCTATAGCAAAATGAATGTAGTTTCTGAACTACTAGGTTTCTTTAAAAAAATAAATATATTAGGTGAGAATTTGAATTTTCAATGTAGTAGTACTTAAATTTCAAGGAAAAAATAAGAAGTAGGTGCATGTTTGAGCACTCTAACCACAATAAAATGATAATATTTTTTTATAATATTTTAGATATAGGTAGAGGACTCATGTCTCAATGTGATGCATAATGTTTTGTAATTTTTTTTTAAGTAAATAATTAATTATGATTTTTTTACTATTAAAAATATAAAAAAATCGTATGTCTGAGCACCTTAACTTAGTCAAAACTTCATGAAATTCAATTTTTATTTTTTTAATCCTATAGTATGTGAAGCATAGAATGTGACACATGTTTTGGATTCAAAAAATGTGATACCCTTTGAAAGCTATAGATGTTTTTCAATCAGCCTATCAATCAGGACTTTAGTCATAATTTTAATAGAAAATGAATAATAATTACTTATTAAATTCAAATTAAAGCAGAATTTATATTGGTGGAAAGATGAGAATCTCCTTTAAAAACCCTTTTCGTTTCATCAATTTTGGGTTAAAAAAAGTCATCAACCACATACCCATCATATAGCTACTTTTTGTCCCATCATGATCTTGCACGTACCCTGAGATATTTTATTAAAGGGATTAATGGGTATTCCAAACAAGTTTTAGCTTGTGGGTTGGAGATCTTTTCTGAAAGTTATGGAAAAAATACCCTATTTGTTGTGCTACAAGGAATAAGGGTAGTTTGTGTGGAAAATCAACTTGGTTGATGTTTAAAGAATTTGGTAAAAGATTGATTAATTGAGTTTTAGTTGTACCACCCTACTTTGTATCAAATTGGTATCAAAGCATAGGTTAGATTTGAAGAAGGGAGAGAAAGTATGAAACAAGAAGGAAAGTTTGAAGCAAAAGTGAACAAAATTCCTCCAAAGGGGAAAACCATTTTTTAGGGAAGTGAATGAGTTGAAGGAAAAGTATTCTAGAGAGATGAGAGAGTTTGAGAGGCTTTCTACTCTAGAAACAAGTTATAAAAGAGGTATGGTCATGGGTGATGAGAGTGACTATGAAGAAAAAGAGAATTAGGAAGAAGAGGAAGAGGAATTGGATCCTAATGATCCAAGGATGGCTAAGTTGTTGAGAGAAGTCAAGGAAGATAAACCCAAGGTGAAGATTTATGTACCTAATTATGGATGTAATTTGAATGATGAATAAATTTTAGATTGAATTACAACATTTAACAATTACTTTGAGTGTGAAAATATATCTGAGGAACAAAGGATAAATATTACAAAAACAAATTTGAAGGGTCATGCTTTATTATGGTGGGATTATAAGAAAACTGAAAAGAGGAAGAGAGGCAAGTCAAAAATTGTTTATTGGGACACAATGGTGGCTAAAATTAAGAGTAAGTTATTACCATCTAATTATCCAATTCAAATGCTTGAGAAACTTCAAGGTTTGAAAAAAAAAGAAATGGATGTCAAAGCCTATACTGAAAGAATTTTATAAGTTGAGTATAAGGGTAGGTCACATGGAGGATGAAGTGGAGAAGATTACTAGATATCTAAGTGGATTAAGATTCAACATTCAAGATAAGTTAACCTTGTAAAATCTAAGGATGGTTGAGGAGTGTTATCAAATGGAAATGTGTGCAAAAGAAAAACTTAAGAGAAGGCAAGACAACTAAACTAGGGGCCCAAAGGTAGCAATAACATTTTCTACTCCAAGGTAGTCCTATGAAAGTTAAGAAGATACAAGAAAAGAACAAGAACAAATTGTTAATCAAAGAGGTGGATTTAGAGGTGGTAGATCAAGTTTTAGAGGTAAATTTGGAGGACAAGGAAGAGGCTCACAAGGATTCACAGGAAGGTGCTATCAATACAACAAATTTGGACACCAAGCATGGTAGTGTAATGAAGAACAAGCCTCTAGTTCACATGGAGGTGAAAGAAGGAATCAATTGGTGCAAGAAGAGGATATTGAGGGTGTAAACGGTCCATCACAAATGTTGCTCCTGAAGTTGGAGAATCACTAATGCTAAGCATAACACTCATCAAGGCAGTAAAGGAGAACGATCCATCACAAAGAATGTCACTATTCAAAACAACTTGTAAGTGCATGGGTAAGGTATGTAAGGTTGTAATTGATTCAAGAAGTGCGGATAACATGGTTTCTAATGAGATGGTTGAGAAACTTAAGTTACCTAGAATATCACATGATACCCCTTATAAATTTTCTTGGTTGAATGAGGGTTAGTATGTTTTGGTTAATGAGCAAGCTTGGGTGGAGTTCAATGCAAGAGGCTATAAGGATAGAATTTTATGTGATGTGTTACCTATGGATGTGTGTGATTTGCTGCTAGGGAGGCCTTGGAAATTTGATAGGCATGCTTTATATCATGGAAGAAGATGAAATCTCTTTTACTTTGACCCTTGAAAGAAGATGATAAAGGGAAAATTAAGAAAGCTAATATAATGATGGTTGGTAGGAAAGAGTTCATAAAGGTAGAGGAAGAAAAGCATATGGAGGTTGTAGCCACCACTAAACACAAAGATACTAAGACAGAAAATTTGAAGAATGATTCAATTTTGGAGTGAAATGATATTAAGGTGGTGTCAAAATCTGATTTGTTGAAGGTCAAAGATGAATTGATTCCTGGGGTTCAAAAATGGCTTAAGGGATATGTTGATGTGATGATGGAAGGGGTGTTTTATTCATTGTTTTCAAAAGAGGATAGTGATCATTCTATTTATGTCAAATTAGAGGTTAGTGAACCTATGAAAGTAGTAGTCATAGGGGTAGAACATCATATGGAAGAGGTGAAAAGAAAGGGTGAAGAGCTCAAAGCTAATCTAGAAGGGAAAAAGAGTAAGATCTAGCATACATCAAAAGTGAAGCATATGGATATTCCTTACAATCATCGAGAAGAGGTTTTATAATAGGTAAAGAGGTATGTTCAAGTGAATAATAGGTCAAGGAGCATCCATCAAGCAACCCTCAATAGTTGGAGCATAACTTAAGTGGCAAAAAGTTCAAGAATGAAAAGAATAATGCTAATTTTCAGTACTTGATTCATTGGAAGATATTTTTTGATGGAGAAAGCAATTGTAGGTCAAAGAAATTCATGGAAAAACATGATTTTTTTTTGCTACATAGTCATCAAGGGGACTTGAGTCAAATTTACCCAAGGAGTATGGTGCAGGGCACCTGATCCTTAATTATGTAAAGGGTGCAGGGCACCTGATCCTTCATTATGTAAAGGGGTTTAGTTTATAGTGTTTTTATGTTTAAAGTCAATTTTTTATTTGAAATAAGGTCATTAAGACCATGGTGCAATTTTTTGGGTCGATCTTGGTTAGGAGGGGTCAATTTTCTGGAAAGTTGTCATTTTGCAAAAAAGTTGTAAAAAGTTGCTAAGCAACTTTGCATTTTGGGTCTAATTGAGAAGTTGAACAATTAGAGAGTTAAGAGCTAGTTGGGTTCAATTGGTTTTTTATTGTGAATGCTTGAAAGGAACTTGTGTATGTTGAGAAAGAGTTGAATGATGTAAAATTTGAATGACAAAGCTCATGTTTTTTTGTTTTTGAAGGAAAAGTTGTTGCTACAGACTTCTATGTGGCCTTGTACGACCTGTAGATGATCTTTCATGCATTGGAATTGATGAACCCATGATTTTTCTACCATTTACAATTGGTTTGACTCATTTTCATTAAGATTCAAGCATTTTAGAGCATTTTTTCCCAAAACTATTAGAAACCCTAGTTTTGAGGGTTTGAGAGTAAAAGTAATTTTTTGAGACCCACTCCACCAATGAAAATACTTGATAATTGGTGGAATGAGTGTATGTAGGTTTTTTTTTGTATTTTTTAAGTTGGAAGGAGTAGGGTTTATGGATTTGGGAAGATTGGTTGATGCCCTAGGCTAAAAACTTCAAGTTTTGGGCAATTAAGTTGCATAGAGGGTAGGGTTTGAAGAGAAACACTTTGGGAGGTGTTTGTAATGCTTGGAAATGACTAGGAAGACATATTTTGACATGTTAGAATTTTTGGTTTGAAGAGTGGAAGCATGGAGATCTAAAACCTAGTGCTGACCTATATACTTAAGCTTAATTAGGCCTATGGTGAAGTGTAGTAGCAAAATTAAGAGGGTTATGTTCAAAATATACCCCTTTTGCTTTTGAGATATGTTATTAATGGGATTAATGGGTATTCCAAATAGGTTTTAGGTTGTCGGTTGGAGGTCTTGTCTGAAAGTTATGGAAAAATATCTTGTTTGTTGTGTTATAAGGAATAAGGGTAGTTTGTGTGGAAAATCAACTTGGTTGATGTTTAAAGACTTTGACCAATAAAAGATTGATTGAGTGAGTTTTGGTTGTGCCACCCTACTCTACATCAAAGAGCCTAATACCATCACAAGAGCAATTGGAGAAGCGGAGGTGAGGTGGACCAAAATTTCCACAGAGGGCGGATATGAGATGGGAAAATATTTAGAGGTGGTAGGTGGAGTGGTGATGGTAGTAGTAGTAGTGAGAGAAGAAGTGGTGAGTGGTGAGTGAGGCTACTCAGTTTCTTCTTCTTCTTCTTATGAGTGTTCCTCTTCCTGAATAGTTGGAATTTCAAGAACAAAATTTCCTATTCTTTTCACTCTCTTGGATGACTAGCCCTCAATTCCCTTCCTAGAATACACCTTTTTTTTAGGCTTGCACTTAGGTGAATCCTTCCTTTTCTTGGACCTAGTGATGGATGGGGATTTGGGAGCCTCACTTGATGAACCTGTAGTGGCACCACTATCTGTTTCGCTCTCAATTTCATCCTCGAGCTCGCCATATGTGAGCTTTGCACCATGTTATTTTAGTTGAGCTATTTATCCATCCACCCATTGCCTTGTTTTGTGCTCAACAGGTTGGGTGAGAATGTTGAGGGCAGTGATCTCTTCCTCATTCCAATCAATGACTAGCAAGGGCATATCCACGAAGGCAATGTATCTTTCATCTAAAATATTATCATCTTCGATGATTTTATCATGTACTAGAAATAGCTTGATGGACTTCATGAATTGAGCAATCATCCTCATGTAGTGTCGTATCTATACCTCTTTTTCATCTCCACAATTTTCCTAGAAGTCTTCTACATGAGGTCAATTGGCATGTTGTCGTCCAACCTGTTTCTTGAATTTTCTGTGAGGATCCACTCCTCTATCTGTATGCAAGTCCAAGTGCTACTCTGCCAATTCCTTTTATGAGTATTCATAACACTAGGTAGTAGGGAAAGAGTGCATTCCTTGCCCGAATGTGAGGAAATATGGAACCCCAGCTTGATGTTTGGAAGTGCCTATGATAATACAAAGACAGATTGACACTATTTGACATAACTTTTTTTATTGCAATTACTGCATACTTTAGGTCACAAAAAACTGTTTATATTTTATTTTTCACATTCTAAAATGTATTTATGTTCAAGAATTTGAAGAGGGGAGCAATGCAAACAAGATCTAAAGCAATTCTCAAGTGTTGAATGAACCCTACTAATGAATTTCACAAGATATTTAATTTCTTGCAAAACCTAGCTAAAGAAAAGTTCAAAATGTTTACTCCACAAGTTATTTATGTGCTTTTAATAAGAATCCATACAAACCAATGGTTGCAGATAAAGAAGGGGTGATCTCTAGGGTTCCTTCAAATGTGTTGCACATAGAGGATATGAGAATTTACATTCATTTGAAGTTGTATGAATATGATCACTTAAAATTGGAAAAATCTAGGGAAAAAGTGCTAACCAGAGATGATTTCAAGCTAAAACTAGAGTAATGCTAGTTTGAAAAAGAAAATTTTGGATGTCTGGAAAAAAATCCTAATTTTTATATTGAACATGAGTGGGGATATGTGTAGGATCATGATGGTTCAAAAAGTGGCAATATGATGGGTATGTGGTTGACAACTATTTTTTACCCAAAATTGATGATGAAACTAAAAGGGTTTTTAAAAGGGAGATTCTCATCTTTCCACGATATAAATTATGCTTTTGCTTTGGATTTAATAAGTAATTATTATTCATTTTCTATTCAAATTACAACTAGAATATTTCAATTGAAAAAATCTATAACTTTAAAAAGTATCACATTTTTGAATCAAAACATGTGTCACATTCTATGCTTCACATACTATGGGATTAAAAATAAAAGTGTGAATTTCATGAAGTTTGACCAAAGTTAAGGTGAATTAGGACATACAATTTTTTATATTTTTTAAAGTTGTAATAAGGAAATTCATAATTAATTATTTACTTGGAAAAAAATTACAAAAAATATGCATCACATTAAGGCATGAGTCCTCTACTTATATCTAAAATCTTATAAAAAATATTATCATTTTATTGTGGTTAGAGTGGTCAAGCAAACACCTACTTCTTATTTTTCCCTGGAATTTAAGTAACACTACATTGAAATTTCAAATTTTCACCAAATAGATTTTATTTTTTTAAACAAACCTAGTAGTTTAGAAACTACATTCAATTTGCTACAAATTCTATTCTTACATATTTTTGAAATAATATAGATAACTTATTCAAATTTTTACATCAAGTTTCCTAACTCTGATTTTTCTAAATTTTTTGCCACTTAAGGGCCTATTTTTTCTATGATGATCCTGCAAATACCCATGGGTAAAGTATGTTTTGAATAGAATTCATGATAAATTCATGTGGTTGGATATGCCATACATGATAACCAAAGAGGAAGTTAGGGTTATTACTAGTTTAAGCTCCACAAGACCTGTTCTGGAATTGAAGGTAGTAAAGAATGAAGAGGTGATGAAGGGGTATGTATAGGATCTATTAAACTTTAATGATCAGATTGTATGCACATAAATTAATTCAAAATCAAACACAATAACACAACAGATACTCTGGGAAAACCCTCCTCTTGAGGGAGAAAAACCCAACAACAAAGATCTCTCTTATATATATAAATAGTGGCAACAATTCTCTTTATAATGAGGCCAATCACAAGGCCAATATTCAACACCAACTTTAGATGCAAAACAGATAATAATCTTCCCTTCCTTGAACCCTAAATCTGCACTTAGAGAAATTCGCAATCTGCTCTTGGAGAAAATTTGCACTTGAATGAAGGAGAGAATTGAACTTGCTTGATGATTGAAAGGATGGAAATGACCTTGTATAAATACACAATGAGAGAGAGGTCACACCTCTTCATGTAAAAGGTCAGCCAAAATAGAGAAAAATAATTACAATTAAAATATGAGAATTACAAGGAAGGTTGGCCCTTTTAGAAATTACATTGTTGCCAAGTGAAGTGCCCCTTCACATTAAATATCACATATAAATAAATAGCCAATAGGCTATATTAATTTATGTCTTCACTCATGGCTAGAAGGATGAACTTAAAGCTGCCATAACATTAACAAGATCATCATGGAAAAAACAGGACCTTAAGTGGCAAAAAATTCAGAAAAATCATAGTTAGGCAACTTGATGAATTTTTTTGAATAAGTTATCTATATTATTTCAAAAATATGTAAGAATAAAATCTATAGGAAATTGAATGTAGTTTCTAAACTACTAGGGTTATTTAAAAAATATAAAATTCCATTTGGTGAAAATTTTGAATTTCAATGTAGTAGCACTTAAATTTCAGGGAAAAAATAAGTAGGTGTCTGTTTGACCACCCTAACCACAATAAAATGATAATATTTTTTTATAATACTTTAGATATAAGTAGAGGACTCATGTCCATATGTGATGCATATTTTTTTGTAATTGTTTTCCAAATAAATAATTAATTATGATTTTTTTATTACAACTTTTTAAAAATATAAAAAACTCATATGTCTGACCAACTTAACTTGGTCAAAACTTCATGAAATTCAATTCTTTATTTTTTAATCCTATAGTATGCAAAGCATATAATGTGATACATGTTTCAGATTCAAAAAATGTGATACTGTTTGAAAGCTATAGATGTTTTTCAATCAGCCTATCATTCAGGACTTTAGTCATAATTCAAATAGAAAATGAATAATAATTATTTATTAAATTCAAAGTAAAGTATAATTTATATTGGTGGAAAGTTGAGAATCTCCTTTAAAAACACTTTTTGTTTCATCAATTTTTGGGTAAGAAAAAGTCACTAGCCACATGGGCCATCATATCACTTACATATCACCACTTTTTGGCCCATCATGATCCTACACATACCCGAAGCTTACCAGTGCCAAATTTGACAATTGTTCCCTAACATTGAATGGCATTGAGGATATGACAGTCAAAAATGCTTCAATAATGATTGGTTACGAGATATTTTTCACAAATTATAGAGAGAAAATTTTCTTTGCCACCATGATACACACAACTTATTAGATGGTGAAAGAAGGCAAAGACTTTGATCTTTGTGAGCTCTTGATATTGCAATTGTTGGAAAATCTACAAAAGACTAAGGAGTCAAAATATCCTTTCCAATACGGTAATCTTAGTATTTTCTTAATGCTTTAGTTTCTTAGTGAGTTACTCAAAGTGAAGAATGTTGTATGGAAAGATAGTATTCCTCTAGCTACTCAAATTAGAGATCATTTGAGGAGATTTCCTGGTAAAGAGTCTTGCGATTCAATGTTGCTGGGATTATTCAAACCTTTTAAAACTCAAATGAAAGAGAGAGAAAAGGTTCCAAGTAAATTTTTGGAAAAATATAAGAATGAATTAATGTTTATGGTTAGAAAAGATTATTGCTACATTGAAGCAATTGAACCCAAAACTATTTGGGTTTTGGAGATGCCTTATGAGGTAGATCAGTCCTAATGCATTGGTCTTGTAGAGATTGTGATGAGAAAACATAAAGATATAATAGTTGAAAGGTTTGGTACTTACACAGATAAATCAAGTAAAGAAAACATTGAAAAGAAGAAGGATATTGAAGGAAAGGTTGAAAAGATGAAAGTTGAGCTAGAAAAGGTGTTTGGAATGCCTAAGGACCCTACGAATAAATCTAAAAGCACATATACTCCTTCTTAGACTCCACTGAGATAAAGAAGGTCAAGTAGGACCCCATTATCCACACCTACTATTGCAAATCCTTTCAAAAAAAAGCCTACAAGTAGTTCTGAGAAGAAAGATACATCTAGTACCTTTATGCAACAAAAGTCCCTAAAGAGAAGGAAAGAAAACAAAATAAGGGATAAGTGTACCAATCTAGAAGAAGAAGAAGAGGAAGAGGAGGAACATAAATTGGTCCAAAAAAAGGAGATCAAAAGTCTATTAGGAAGAGATCGGTACAAAAAAAGGGAAAGAAGAGAGAGAAGACCCCTTTGGTCCATAGTCTCATGAAGCTTGATGCATTATTGAGTGCTATAGTAGAGTTTGGATATCTAAAAGGCACATATGTAATGTATCTATAAGATAATAATTTAGCTAAGGAAAAAATTGAAGAACCTATTGTCAAATATATGGTGTTATTTAATGTTGGCCTAGGTTTGATAGAGGATCAATTGTTGGATGATCTAAAAAGTGTATTGAGTGGAAGAAGATAAGAGGCAATTGAATAAAATTCAAAGATGAAAACTTTTTCCTTGGAGAAGATTGGTTCCTCATTATCTCATGAGGAAAGAGCTAATTTCTCTCAACCGTGTGCCTAAAAATTTAGGAAAAAACAAAGAGTAAATTTTCTTATGGGAAAAAACAAGGATGTCATAGAGAAGCTAAGGAAAAAAAACATTGAAACAGTTGAAAATATTCTTAAAGATTTGGGAGGTTCTCTGCATGATGAAGATCAAATGCAACAAAATACATCTCTCCCAAAAAGCAATGAGATAGTCATAGAGAAACATGAGAATGATCATATGCAAGAAGAAATTTTAACAAATAATAATCCTCTTGATGTAGAGATAACTATTGAGCATAACAAAGAAATTGAGAAAGGAGTTCTGGAGAAGACTAAAGCTCAAAAGGAACAAATGGTGGACCTCCTTCAAAAGTTGAGAAAATTTTAGAAGAGTGCTTTGGCAGTGGTGAGAAGGAGAAGAGTGATACACAAGTAGAAGAAAGTACAAAAATAGGGTGCAAATCCTCTAAACCCTATGGATTTTCATTAAAATATCTTTTGGACATGCAATTGCAATTCCATCCAGTGGCATTTGCACAGATTTTAGAAATTCCTATAAAACAAGGTCAGGTAGATATGGATAGGATCTCTCCTCTCCATAAGTTGTGGCTTGGTGATGTATTTCATGCCTTTGCAAGAAAGGAGATTCTTCAAACTCAACAAAAGAGCACAAATTTAGTTGATGAAGTGGTCAAGGTGTTGCATAAAGGCCTTCTTGTATTATCAATTGATACTTCTTTACTAAGTATTCAATAGTTGAATTTGTTGTTAGATTCTTTTAAGGAATATTCTACAAGATTGGAACAAAGACTGAGAAGGAAGTAGCAAGAAATTTGAATGATAAGAGGCTAGTTGATGGTAGGAAAAAGAAGGTGTCTCAACCTTTGAAATTTTTCCCATAGCATTGTTTTTTCTAAATATTGAATGTTGCTAATTTTCTCGCATTGTCTTGTGAGTTACAACTTGTAGTTTCTATTTGGATGAGGTTTCAAGTTGGAAAGTTGATTTTATAGGTGGAGTTGTGCATAAAGGAATTTTCTTATTTTTTGTTGAATTTGCATGGAATGTGATATAAATCTCCATGTAAAGGGTTAGAACCTACAATTATATTGTAACTATATATTTGGTTGTTGAATAATACAATGGATCTACACTTTTCGAGTGTGGGGTTTTTTACCCGAAAGGGCTTTCCCCACATAAATCTTTGTGTTCATGTCTTTTGTTCTATCTTTCATGTTTTATGATTCTATTTATTGAATCTGTTTAATGCAAGTTGTTGAAACTAGTTGATCTTGTAAGATCTAAAATTGCATGAAATTTCCTCTAGGGATTAATGGTGGGAAATAAACTATGTATAATTCCACTTTATGGCATAGTAGTATGCATTTTTTGAGGTTTTATAAAGAAACATAGCTTACCAAAGGCACCTACTAATTTCAGATGTTCATTTTGGGATGAATCAATTTCCCTTCAATTGGTATCAGAGCTTTCTTCTAGGATTCTCTTTATGTTTGCATGTGCAGGTTTGTGAGTTACATGTACTTGCACAAACTCACATGAAGCTTGCATGTGTTTTCATGTTGATGCATGTGAGAACTCCTAGTATTTTTTGTTCTAGATATTCCTTTTGTGAAGATTTCTTAGCCTGGCAAGCTTGAGGAAATTTCAAGGAATCAGCTGAAGATTGATCCTTTGGTGAGTGGAAGTTTTTTATTTTTTGTTTTAGTTTCAAGAGACAACGTGTAGCTTGAAGGATGGTGAAGATGGAGAAAATGGAGTTGGTCATATTTAATGATGTGATTTGAAGCTCGTAGTTGACAATAGAATAATCCTAATGCATAGGGTGGGTTTTTTTGCTTTGTGGTTGTGTTGCAACAAAAATTTCATATTGGGTGTATG
The DNA here is from genome assembly GCA_007258455.2 of Sequoia sempervirens. NCBI lineage: Eukaryota > Viridiplantae > Streptophyta > Pinopsida > Cupressales > Cupressaceae > Sequoia > Sequoia sempervirens. The sequence goes on along the minus strand of VDFB02160987.1, from coordinate 3,604 downwards.
TGTGAGAGGCTCCTTGGTGATATGGAGAAGCTTGGGTTTTTTCTCAACTATGGAGTAATGTGCTCATGTTGGGTTATTTTTCATGGTATTGAAAGGAATTTTTTTCGTTACCCCAATTGCATGCAAGCTATGGATTTGATCATTAGATGGTCTAGAAACTTTTGCAATATCATGTCTCCCTTAGATGCATGTGCATGTTGGTAGTTGTGGAGTTGGCCTGAAATGTTCCTAGAGTTCTTGAATTTCTTTTTTCCTTTTACAGATGCTTTGTACTTGCATGGCTTGGATTCATATTCCTTGGATCTAAGGGCTTTACAGATTTTCCTAAAAATCTATGGTTATGCTCATCTATGATAATCCATTATTCTAGTTTAACTATTATGCTCATCTATGATAATCCATTATTTTTGTTTAACTATTATGGTTCCTTTTTAGAATTTTGAGTCTTCCATGTGTGAAGTGGGTGTGGATGTGCATGGGTGTTTTTTAAACACAATGATTTTGCAAGTTTTACATGGTCAAGAAAAGCTTGTGATTTTGTGGAGTTGCAGTTAAGGTATTTTCTAGACCCTAGATTTTGGGGTGTTACTAAATGAGATAGTTGTAGTTTTGCATGCATGCTTCATGCATGTTGTGAAGAGGTGAGATGATTTCTCCACATGGGAGTGTTGATATGTAAATAGTCACTCAACATTTATGTGGTGATGCTTGGTGGATTCCTTGAGTATGATTTTTTTGTGGATATGATTGGAAAATTGGATTTGAGCTTCATCTAGTTCTTGAGTCATGTTGTCTACATGGTTATTCTCTTTCAAATCTCATTTTTGCAATTTCCTATGTGATAGTGGGTTTGCATATTACATTGATTGGATCTACAAGTTGTGAAATGTTGTGTGTTGTCTTTACCTACATATTTTCTATGGGATAATTTGGATGTGGATTGTCCAAATTCACAAGGTTTCATTCAATGATGATGCTTACTTGTTAGTTGGCCTTGTTTGTGGTTGCTTGGGCATTCGTGTGGTTGATTTGAGATGAGAGGATGGGTGATATGTGAGTACCTGGATAGTGAATGTTGGGGTCCTATAGCATGGTGTATTTCCTTGATTTGGAGATATTGGTTTCACTTGGTGTGATCAATAATACACTTTTGTTTGTGGGGTCAGTGCAAGATCATGGGGTTCCAAACTAGGTGATGCAGGAGCATCCACTGGTGTAAGGGCAATCTTGCATCACCCAAAAATAGTTAAATTTCAAGTTTCTCAATTTTTATATTTTTTTACATTTTTGGATACCCTTTTCATCATAATGAAATTCCCAATTTATGGTTTTTTTTTTCTATTCCTGGGTTGAAAGATATTGCAGTTTTAGTTTCCCAGATTTTCACCCAAAAATCTTTTGAGTTAGATTTGAAGCACTTAGATTTCTAAGATCGGCCCCAAAACTTGCTAAAATCAGCATCACAAATTTTGAGCACGTTATTGAATTAGAGACCTTTCCAACGGTTCAAACGGTTCACAAATCAGTGTCCCAAATCAAAAGTTATGGCCCCGGGAAGTTGGCGCACTTTCTAGAAGATACAATTACAAATGTTCTTTCTAAATTTGAACTTCAAGTTGTAATTTTTTGGCGCCAAACCGCCTAAACTCAAATTTGAATGTTGTTTTGGCTCCAAACTAAAGAGGAGCTCTATTTATAGGTGGGTTTCTATTTTTTGGGTAACTTTTTGGGGACAAGCTCGCATATTGTGAAAGGGTGATTCTGTAGCTTTCTGTAACTTACATACATGTGTTGTCGAACTTGGGGATTTGAGATCCTCTACATGTAAGAAGCTCCATTTTCTAAATAATAAAATTATTCTCTTGTTTATGGGTTATTTTTTAAGTCTCGGGTTGCACCCTCATCAAGTGGTATCAAAGAGGGTTTTCTTAAGTGTGTGGACAGATCACCAATTGTGAGGTAGTTCGCACCAAGACCATGATTGTAGGTTGAGGTCAAGAAAAATGCCTCCAAGAGTGATGCCTAGTAGGCGTGGTGGTGCCAGAGGTGGTCGAGGCAGCAAAAATGCTAGTGGAAGAGATGCACCGGCAACCCTCCAGCAGACAAAATTGATGTGTTACAAGATAAAATGGAGAAGAGGGTTAAACCTAAGGGATGAAAGGAGTGAGAAGGAAAATGGTAAAGAAGGTTCAAACATAGAAGAAGAAGAACAGCTAAATTGATTGGGTTAACTAAATGCGCCAATATGTTACTTCCAAAGATCTTGTTAATCCATGCAAGTCCCCAACTCCAAAAAGGTCCCAAAACTTAAGAGTTGATTGACTGGATCAACGAGCTAGAAGAATATTTTGAGTATAAGGAAATAGAGAACCTAGATCGGGTTAAGTTTGTGAAAATGAAATTGAAGGGCCATGCCAGTATTTGGTGGAAAGAGGTCCAGTTGGAAAGAAATCAAAGAGGAAAAAGAAATATCACCAGATGGGATCGCATGGTAGAGAAACTGAAGAAGCAATTCATACCAATGGACTACGAGTTAGATCTGTTGAAGAAATTGCAAGGGTTGAAGCAAGGAAGCAGATTTGTGAAAGAATATACTAAATATTTTCACAAGATATCATAATGGGCCACGTGAGGGCCAAATAACAAGGAGAAGGTAGCCCGATATCTTAATACCGGGTTACGATCATATCCGTGAGGAGTTAAGCCTAGTCAGAATGACCACCATTGAGGATGTGTATTAGTTTGCTCTGAAGGTGGAAGAGAAGCTGAACAAAAGATTTGATGGCAAGGAAAAAGGACAAGGAGGTCAAAGTGGAAGGGGCAGTGGAAGACCTTCAAGAAGCCGAAATGATGATGAAAAGAAAAGTGAAGATGTGGGTACCAGCTGAAGCCAAAGGAATGACAACTTCTACCACCCTTGTGATCACAAAGTGGTGATCAAAGAGGTAGAGGACAAGGGAGATATGGACAAGGATTTGGAAGAAGTGGTTTCAAAAGAATGTGTTTCCAGTGTGGTGAAGAAGGGTATTGAGCCTATGAATGTCCACAACACCAAGGAAGGGTAGACAAAAGGCCAAAAGTTCATGGAAGGGTTGCACATGCAGATTAGGAGGCCCAATCTAAACATTTAGATGATGCTAAAAGGGGAGAAGCCCTAGTGATTAAGAGAGCCCCGGTGGATCAACAGGAAAAGGAACTAGAATGAGGAAGAATCTATTTCACAATAAGTGCAAGTGTGAAGGAAAATGTTGTGATGTCATTATTGACGGTGGAGCACCGACACCGTGTCATAAGAGATGGTCACAAAGTTGAAGCTGAAGAGGGAAAGGCACCCGCATCTGTATCGGATTTCCTGGTTGCAGAAAGACCACAAAGTTTTGGTCAATGAGCAGTGCCTAGTAAAGTTCAAGATCGGGAGTTGCTAAGGATGATAATTTATGATATCATCCCTATGGATTGTTGGGAGGTCAGGTAGTTCGAGAAGTGAAGCAGATATACAAATACCTTATTCTGACAGGTGATGGGGTTCATCAAGGTTGAACTCGGCGAGACCGAAGAAAAGGTATGCAAGAGGTGTTAGAATTTGTTATGTAGATGGAAGAAA
>VDFB02160985.1:0-28642 GCA_007258455.2 Sequoia sempervirens | reverse complement strand
CATTGTTGTCCTCCCCTCCATTGGGATGTTTGCTGCCAGTTTCCTAGAGGTGGTTGCCAATTTCCCTAAAACTGCTGCCAATTTCCCTGAGGTTGCTGCCACTGGGGTGGAGAGTTTTCATGATTGGGCCAGGTATTTGGAGGGTTATTCCAAGGTTGTGGTGGGTATCCTCTATAGCTGGATGGATATGGGGGTTGCCATTGGTTACCAGATGCATAAGAATTAAAATAAGGCCCAACAAAGGATAATGGATCTGGTGGCATACCTTTTCTTGGAGTCTATAGTCTCCTTTGTGCAATGTAGCAGACTTGATCATCTTCACCCTCGATTGGATTGAACTCAGGTGGGATCTGCTTACTATCAATGTTAGTTACCATTTTGCATTTGTAGTCCTTCTTCTTTTGTCTACAATGAGGGCAATATTCTGCCAACATTGCCTCTGCCTCCTCTTGTTTCTTCTTTGCTTGAAGTGTATCCAGCTGAGTAGCCAGATTGTTTATGATGTCTTTCTTGAAGTTTGCTAGCAAGTGAGTAATCTCCATCCTTGAAACTCCATTGGTAGATGATTTACCCATAGAGGATTGGCAAGCTCTCCCTTTCTTTGAAGCTGCCCTAGAATAGTTCTAACATAGCTTCCTAATATCTTCCCAAGGAGCTTGGGTGATATCTCCTCCTCCCACCAGGTCTAACGCCTCAATGTAGCTCTCATTAATCCCTCTCAAGAAGAGTAGATTTTGGGACTCTTCATTGAGTGTATGATGTGGATATTTCTGCAGGAAAAACATAAACCTTGAAATGTAATCCTCCAGAATATCATCTTCCTTCTACTACATCCTAAAGATGTCATCTCCTCTCATGTCACTGACCCTACAATATTCCTTGTACTTCTTAAGGAACTTTGTCTTCATGTCATCCCAAGTCTCCACAATATTTCTGCCTAGGCTCATAAACCATCTTAATGCAACCTCTTTCAAGGTGGTAGGAAACAACTTAAGCCTATGAGCATCAGTGGTATAGTCATAGCTTCTGTAGAGAATATCAAACTCAAACAACAAAGTATCAGGGTCTTCTGTGACAAGTCCATAGAACTTAGGAAGGACTGAAGCTGGGATATTTTTGAGGTTGTCAACTTCATTCTGATGAGCAATGGGGAAAGGAAAAGTTGGTTGGTTAGGTTGGTTTCTATTTGCATCACCCATGCCTACCTGATGGAGTTCCAAGGAAAATGGGTTCTCAATCAGATTTTGATCTTCAGAGGAAGTTTCAGAACTGGTCAAATTGGGAAATGCATCAGCAAAAGGGTGTGGCTCTTCTTCTTCATCTCCTGGAAGATCTGGAAGCTCTTCTAGCTGAAATGGATCAGGTTTGTTAGGAAGGAATTTCCCATAAGCATCTCTTCTCCTTCCTCTATGCATGCGGTATCAACTCAGTATCAACCAAATCACACAAAGAATTGGTGAAAGAATAGGGGGGTTATTACTTCCTAAATGAGGGTTATACTAAGAAAAATATTACAGAAATACTATAGCAAGAAAGAAACTATCAATGACTCCAAAGAACTCCCTAGTTTGACACCATCCCTGGCAACGACGCCAAAAATGTTGGCCTCCTACAATGACTTAACAACTAAGCCATTAAAGCTGCGATTTAGAGATTGAACATCTGATATGAATAGCTATCTTAATCATCATGAAGGTTCATTTAATTGTGAACCCAGGGACGTAGACTTGAAATGGGTCAGCACAGTATGTGCCCTAGGAATCCATAGTAGCCATATTCATCCTACAACTAAGAAAGACATAATGCTAAAAGTAAATTGCTTAGAAAGAAGTAACATAAGTACTGAACATTAACCAACAACTATACTAAGCTGAAGTGCATGAAAAAAATGAAAATCTGAGCAAACATACATGAAACTACTTTGTTTGCTTTGATTGTAGGAACAATCACAAAATGGAATTCTAGTGGTTGTAGGAACAAACAATTCTCATATTCGTAACTATTTGTTGAATATAAAAGTAATAACTAAAATAAAGGATGGAATGCTCACCAAGTGGCCCCCCTTGGATGATTATCCCTTAAGAAAAACTCAGATGCAACAAACTTATAACTTCATTTTATTCATTGAAAATCATGATTACAATAGAGCGATATAACTATATTACTAAAAAAACTAAGAATGCAAGTACAACATCAGATCGATCAACCTTCTGAGAAGGAGCATTTGAGTCTTATTTATAGAAGGAAAAACTACTAACTAACTACCTAGCAAGGCGGTAAACTCCAACAGATTAGGAGGATGCCACTTTATGGAAATCATAGAAAGTGGAAAGGAGGTTATGCATGTGTGGAATCTGGTCAAGCCAGTTTTCCTTAACACACATCTAGCATAACAATAACTCGTACATTCGCTCAATAAACTATTATGACCATTTACAAGGAAATTACAATCTTTGATTTGAATTAGGAATTTCCCTCCATTGAGAGTCTTCCCTCCATTGACCTTTGAATGATCACCTTTTTTACTTTTATTGAGAACGACCAACTGGAAAAATCTTTCTCAATTTTGCAGGCTCTAATTATATCTGCATGACAACATCAACACGCACAACAATTGCATATCTATAACTATCTTAAAGTAGCATTCATTAATCCACATGTAAAATTAACATAGATAGTTCACATAGCATGTTAATGTCATTTAAAAGTTACAAAGATAAGCTTATGCCCAATGTCTATGGTTTTGAGGAAATAACATGAAAATGTCAACATCCAAGTATCAAAGTCTATGACAATAACAATAAATGGATAATAAACTCTATCAAAATTGAGCCATAAATTGGACTCATCAAGTGGTTTGTAGGTGTGAAACTTTTTTCAGGCTCAAATCTCACACTATATGTATCCTATCGACTAATTAATGTAATGGTTTAAAGTAGAAAGTATTAAATACTGATTTGTCCCCCCTTAGTATTTATGTGTCTAACATCTTTGTCTTTAAATGAGGTACTTTTGTCTTTGGATCTTGTTCTCCATTCATCTCTACCATATTTTGGATTGTCATATGCATTAGTATAGCCTTAAACACCTGACTTGGTAGTGGCAACTTTCAACATCGACATAGAGACACTTGAGCTGTTTTCAAAGACTTCATACATATTCATCCTTCTTCATATCAATTCCTATCTAGAACAAGAAGAATTTATGCAACTATACTTGGTTTTGTTTCTTCCCAAGGGGAGGAATATTGTTTGTAGGCATTGGATCATGTTTTGGCTTTAGGAACTTACCATTTTTGCAAGAGATTATAAATTGTGGGGGGACTACATAGTCTCTCTGTAATGTCACTTTTCCTCCTAAAGTTGTTTAAGTATTGGCAAGATATTTAATAGATCAAATATTATAGTTAAGATAATTTACAAGATGTAATGTTACTAAAATAATGTGAATAACTAATATAAAGTAACCAATGTAACTATAATATGTAATAATTAGACAAGGATTCTAAAGTAAATAATTCATATAGATTAACACCAAAATCATATATAATATTTTCAATATATTTTAGAATCAATGGTTTTCAATACTTATCTAATTCACAACACTTGGAAAAGCCACTCTCTCCCTAGGAATATGTCAGTGGTATTGGCTCTCGTTGTGGAGCAATCGAGGAGGAAATAATTCGTTTTGGAACACAATGAACTATTGTGCTCTATACAAGTGTTGGTTCAATAGAACAATTCTCAACACAAGTGCACACCATGCCTTGTACATGACCACCTCGGGTGCAATTTGTACCCTAAGTTGGACACACCCTATGTGCCCCTTTCTCCAATTCTCATAGCTCACGAAACCATTTTCTTCTTCCTTGAATATTCTCCATGCCTTTCCAAGTCTCACATGAATTCCTTATATATCCTTTTAAGGGTTGTTTTCCAAACCATCACACCCTTTCACAAGAGTTTCCTTTTAATAATTATTCCTCCCCCATTTTAAAAGAGTTTTTATACATATTCTTTATTAAACTCTCTTTTAGCTAGATGATCATAATATCCTTTATTTTCTATCTTCCTTTTAATTCTAAAGGGTTATTTCATAGTTTTATCTTATCTTGGGGAAAAATTCACATAACATTATTTGATAGAAGTAGTCCTTTGGGGGCCATTTTGAGTCCTCCTTTCTTCTTTCACTTCCTTGTATTTTCTCTCTTTTGGAAAGGAGTTTTATCCCAATAAGTTTTCTCCTTTTCTTCTTTTATGAGAGATGCACTTGTACATGTGGGTACCTAACATGGTCTAGTAGTCAAGACCCATATTAGTATTTGTTTACTTCTCCCTAAATTGCACTTAAGGGGGGGTGTTGGTGTGAATAAAGCATTTCATCTAACCAGTTCACCTCGTAGGTCCTATTCACATGTTAAATTTATTTAGTGAGTTAAGAATCTTTCTAGAAGTCTTAGTTGTCATGTGATCTTATCTTATCTTATCCCCTAATTGTCACATGGCATATGATTGAGACACTCGTCATCATCCTAGTTTGTCCTATCTCTCAACCTTACCTATATAAGAAAGGTCTCACTATGTAAATTGAGCATTGTATTGTGTTATATAATATTGCATATTGATCACATTTGATCTAATATTGTTTTGCATCTATAGACATTGAAAAATGCCTCCAGTTTGCGAGCGTCATTTTTCCACATTGATTTCCTCCTTCCCTGCATAATTAAATAATTTGAATAATTTAATTATTTTCTTTGGTTGCATTCTTCTATTAATTAAATAATTTTAATTTATTTCCTTTTCTTTATTCTTCTTCTCTGATTAATTAAATAAATTAAATATTTATTTAATTATGCCGCTAATATCCTATTTCCCTCTATAATTAAATAAATTCTCATTTATTTAATTATTCACCTTTCGCTATTCGTCTATAGTTGAATAATTATTTTAATTATTTGACTATTCATTTAACCTCTTCTCTCCACTATTAAATAATTAATCTAATTTAATTATTTAATATCTCTAATGCCATTTCCTCCATATTTATTTAAATGGTCAAATAATAATCATTTCAATCAAATGCCATTTTCCCTCTTTTTTCCATAAATGAATAATCATTTTTGATTATTTATTCCTCCGCATCCTCTCCTAAATTAATTAATAAGATTATTTAATTTCCAAGATTCCTTTCTCTAATTAAAAATTATTTTTGATGCCTCCACTTTCCCTCCACTTCCTCTTTTGAATTTCAACCGTTGATTCCCTCTACTCTTCTTTCAATCTTGATCATCTATCCTTAGTTGTCCCTAACCTCACTACTCTGTGGTGCATGAAACCTCAACTATTGATCTAGACCTTCAATCTCATCCGTCCATTTGAGAAGTTTTTCTATAAAAGAAGGATGTCTTTCATTTTAGCTTTACGACCACATTCTCTAAAATTCTTGCTATCAATCATTGTCACTTGCAGGTACTTGGAAAAACCAAAATCTAAGGGCAAGGTTGCAACTTGAGAAGAATGGAGGAGAAGCAAGGAAGATAATAAATTTTAGCATGCAGAGTTTACTTTGAACTTGTTTTCATTTGATTTCCTTATGTTATTTATACTTTCTTGTCTTGGAGTTTAGATTTTTGGTTTAGATTTTAGGTGGAGTGGTTGCTACTTGATCTTTGCCTTCTTATTTTGAATTTTCCCCTTCCTTGTGCATTGGTGAACCCGACGTGAATCTAACAATTCACAAGAAATCCATTTTTGTTTTGTTTTTGTGTTTGCAAGTTTGTGATCCACAATCGCAAGACAGTGAGCTGCAATTATTGGCAGAGTGATAAAAATTCAAATAATGATGCATTCGTGGGTTCTTGTGATGCAATTATTGAAAACTAGAACGACACATTTGACACACAATGAGCCACATCTGTAAAGTTGAATGTCGTAGTCACAATACCTTGAGCCGTAGTCACCAAACTCTGATTTGCATCTGTTTGATGCATAGGTTAACCAGAATGACGTATTCACCTATTAAGGAAAAAAATCAATTTTAGGTTTTCTCTTAGTTTTTCCTTTTGGTTTGCATTAGGTTAGCAATTTTGGTGGTACTATTCTTCTATTTTCAACGCGTGGCTTATGTTTTGGTGAAGAAAAATTCCTCGAAACTACTAATTTCTTTGTTATAGGACATTGATTGAAGACCTTCTTTTTGAAAGTACTGACTTGTGGTTTTGTAGGGCTTTATTTTTTAGTGTCTTCATTTTTGTCAAGTTAGGAACATTTCATTTTTGGGATTTAAAATTAACCATTATCTTTTGTGTTTGATGCACTTGCACACCTCATTATTGTAGAACCCATAGGGTGTAGTGAAATTATCCTTTCCCCATGTGCTTCGTACGATCTTGGGTGTAAGAGGAATCACTACATCTTATTTTTCTTTTGTAGAAGGACCTTCCATTGACACACATCCTAATGGAGAACTCATTGGAAACTCAAAGCATTTTTTTCCTCGGGCCACTATATAAAAGGGATAAGACAAAATTCAAGTCCTAATTAGTGTTAGCCTTTGTTGTATAGTGCCAAAATGAAAGGGGAAATATCCAAATTTATGTGAGGTATTCTAATGCACCCTAGTAGGGTTGGTTAAAGCCTTAAGTGGCTTGTTGGATGCTCTCAAGGCATTAGTCCCCCAAGTTGTGACTGGACACCTTTCTTAGTAGCCACCCTTTTGATTAAGATTATTTGGTGTCACTTTCAGTGTAGGGGTGTAGCATTGCACCTCAAAATTACTCACCATACAACTCTCTTGAGATGAGACAAAAATCCCCTGCTTAGCATAAGCTTCTTGTTTACTTGTAGCTTTTTGGGGAGAGGGTGATTGGGTCATCCTTCTAGTCCTATAGGCCCCTAGTTGTCCTCTCTCGCAAAGAAAAGAGTGAATACACCCCCTAAAGGTGTCCCTGCACTTGTGTTAAAGGAGATTCCAAGTTGTGGGCCTGAAAATGCTACCATTGGTCATTGACCTTAGGGAATGGAAGTGCTTGATGTGTTTTTGATTATGCTATACCAGTTGAAATCAGGGTGAATAACCCTCTAACATACACATATTCGTATAGGGATTTGATGAGTCAATAGCCAAAAATATGTTTTCACTGTGTTCTCAGTGTTTTCAATCACATTTCAAAAATCCCCCAAAATGAAAATCATTCAAAAACATCAGATTTTAGGCAAACAAATTATGAATTGAAATTTCCAGACAGTGAACCACAAAGGTTGAACAGTGAACTACAACTGTAAAAATCTACACCGCATTTGTGAGATAGTGATCCACAACTGTTAGATCATAAATTTTTAGATAAATATTTGTACTATCTCGGTCCTCATCACATTCTGATAGTGGACCTACATTTTGATTACAAAATTACTTAGTTAACCAATCCATCTTCACATTCATCTAGGTTTGCTTGGTTAAATTTCATTTCCTACCTTGCATTACTTAGTTGGTCTTAGATCATTCTTTAGATTTAAGCACCCTTCATGTATTTTAGATTGGGAGACCTTCCATATCTCTGATTAGTCCACAGTTACATTTCAAGATTATTATTGACCTTATCTTTCTATCAATCAATTGGCAACCATCATTGGTCTCAAACTTACGTCTTAGTTTAGACTCACCTTTTTCAAATCAATCATCCTTTCAATATTAATCTTCTAAGGTCTTGAAATTCTAGTTGGTTACCTTGGTCTATCATAGTTTGGTTAGCATCATTTTTATTAGGTCCAAAGGTGCATCTCCTTAGTTTCATTTTGAATACCTTAATCTTAATTTCATATCATAAACCTTAGTCATAATCTCATTTGGTCTCATTGCATACTAAACAATATTAAAAATAATGTGATGGGGGAAAGCCCACCTATTTTCCTATTGCCACTCAATAATGTCCTAGGAGTCCTAATTGGATTGACTATCAACCTCACAAGGTGAGTCAATTCTCAACAAGGAAGAACTAGGAAGGGGTTCTTTAAGCTTTAAGGGGTTCACCACCAAGCAAATGCTTGGAAAAGACAAGTAAGCATTCAACTCACAAAACCTAATAATGTAAGCTAAATGATGGATGCAAATGATGAAATTATGCAACAAAAAGTTAGGATATGTGTACCTGGGAAGTCTGGAAATGCAATGAGGAATTTGTAAATGCAAAGAAGCTGTCAAAATGTGTTATGGAGGACAAAAATGCCCTTACTATCTTATTAGTCCCACTGCTATTTTTCAAGGTAGATGCAGAATCTTCGGATGTCGGAATAGGATCTGAAAGAATCTCTATAAAATTTCGCTTAGAGGATTAAGACACCCTTACTACCGTCTTAGTCCCGATCTAATTTTTTGAAATCTTTGAAAGTGATCTTGAGGCTTGATGTCTACACTTCCTTCTTCTCTGATATCAGGTTTTGAAACTTTTGGATTTTTCCTATAGGTGAGTTTTCGTGAAGATGACAACTTTGCAATACAAATTTTCAACTTTTCAACTTTTCACTTCAAATTATCTTCAACTCTTCAACCTAAATCCGCAATCACAAACATACAAGGGAAGAAAAACTTGTTGAGTCTTAGTGAATGGGGGTTTTCCTTGGTCAAACCCCTTGTTGGTAATTAAACCTTGAAATGAAATGAAATGGAGGGAAATGATGAATGAACAACATGCTATGCTACAACTCACCAAACCCTTGCTATAAAGTTTGAAAACTTGTGTGAAGTGGCTAGCTTGGGTATAGATCTTGAATCAAAGGAATGCTTGATAGATATGGAATTGAATTGTTTTCTTGAATCAAAACCATACATCACAAATATTAGCACAAAAACACACATGATGCAAGAAGATCTTTGATATGATGCTTGCATCTTGATGTTGGCTCCAAATTCTTGATGAATTGCTCTCGAATGATCTTGAATACTTGAATGCTTGGATGCTTAGATTGCTTGTTCTATGAAAATGAGAGAAGGAACCTTGTATTTATACTTATCCATGCTTAATATCCCAAAATTACACCACAACAAGCTGACATATGAATTCATTAATTAAAGGAGGCTAAATACCGCCATAATTTGAAATTAAATCTCAAAAATACCTTAAGGGGGACTAAGATGACCTAGGTGGTGTCTTAGTCCCAAGGCATGAAACTCGAGGCATAGACTCCAAAAAGGGACCTCTTTAAGGAAAACTTGAAATAAGGGTCCCAAGACCTTTGGGGAACAAAGACGCCCTAGGTGGCATCTTAGTCTTGACCCAAAAATTAGGGACACTTACATAGAATCATTAAATTATCATTTATCTATTGATGTTTGTCGAGATTAGCAAGAAAAAGGTATAATTCAAAGGCTTGTGGATGCGAAATAGGATCAATTAAGACATAAATAAGGATAAATAAAGCAAGGCGGGCCCAAACAAGTGTGAAAATGCAAGGGTATGCATTTTCCTACACTACATTTAGCCCCCACTTTAGTGAGAGGATGAAATTACTTCAAATTCACACTAAAGTAGTCAACCATGCAATCAAGAGGGGTTCAAATGTACAAATGCTAGTAAGATAGGATTTCAATAACCAAGAGGGTGGCCAAGCCCTTAGGATCAAGATCCTATGACAAACTAACATAAGCACAAAGGAACGCGCTTGCAAATGATATATGAAGCCATAACCAAATCGCAAACATACACCATCAAAGATGAGAAAAAGGAAAAAGAAAAATGCAACGAATCAAGCTTTGACTAGCCATCCAATGCGCTGTGGATTGGGTCTAGGTTGTTTGTCCAAAAAAATGGAACGTGTTGTCCACTATGAAAACAAAATGCATGCTCACAAGGGCTAATGAAGCTAGTTGTCCACTAGGCGAGCTCCAAAAAGTCCATATCAATGTCATACCCCCATGACTATGATAAGGACAAAAAGAAAATGCATGCTCACAAGGGCTAGTGAAGCTAGTTGTTCATTAGGTGAGCCCCAGGAATTCCATATCAATGTCATACCCCCATGACTATGATAAGGACAAAAATAAAATGCACACTCACAATAGATAGTGAAGCTAGTTATTTACTAGGTGAGCCCCAAGGAACCATATTAAAGCCATACCTCCATGAATTTAATAAGGCACAAAAAGAAAATGCGCGCTCACAAGGACTAGTGAAGCTAGTTCACTAGGTGAGCCCTAAGGAACCATATTAAAGCAATACCTCCATGAATTTAATAAGGCACAAAAAGAAAATGAAACAGAACAAGAAAGAGGGATGTTCAAAGGGATTTTTCTTAGTTCATGCAAGGTCTCAATCTTAGGGGACATTGTTCCTAATGTCTCCAAGAGAGAACCAATAAAAGGATAAAAGATTCACAACTTAGGATGAAGTGTGTCGCATCACCACTAAGAGGAATGTAATATGATAAGATAGATCACACTCTTGAAGGACATTACTCCCAATGTCACCACAAAGAGAAAAACACATCGCATGAAATAAGAAAATCACATCAAGGAACATGAAAAGATTGCAAATGAAATCATGCCAAAGCAATGCCTATGTATTCCCCCACTTTAAAGAAATTGCTAATACCATGCCGTGAGCAATTACTTTAAAGTAGCAAAAACATAAAAAAGGAAAAGAGGGTTGCCCCCCAGAAACACATAAGGGATCTATGGATTTGGGGTTAGTATCTATCTTTGCTGCAATGATATTAGAGAGCTCAGAACTATCATCATTCCCCAAATGCACATAGAACTGGAAGAATGACATAAAAGAGTGAAAAACAAAGAAAATCCTTTTGGGTCAACATGGAAGAGACATAGGGTGTCTCGATGACTTACATCATCCCCAAAAGGAAAACACAAGACAAACAATGCAAATGGCGAAAAGATAATGAAAAATATTTTGGGTCAACATGGAATAGACATAGGGTGTCTCGATGCCTTGTGTCATCCCCAAAAGGAAAAAACAAGACAAAAATGAAATGAAAAAGTGAAAATAAAAGGAAAAAAAACAATAAAAAGGGGAAAAGATTACGACATATAGAAGAATGAAGGTACAAATAGAGGAATGCACATAAAGAGAGAAACATCAAATGATATAGGGGATCACATAACACACATGCAATCAAAAGCAACAAGGAAAACAAAAAGACTATTAAAGCACATGTGAGTCAACCATCCAGCAAGTCATTCACATCCTAGTCTTGTTCAGTAAATGCAAAATGCAGATCACTAGCGAGAGGGACAACATCAAGTGTCGTACTAGGAGAGTCACCTAGTTTAACACGTGGTGCGTCACTCGTTTTAGGAGGATCATCACGGTGATTATTGTTTAAAATCATAGAAGAGGAAAATAACAAATTTAGCTCATTATGCACTTATGCATCAATTCTAGTAGTTTCTTCATCTTCATCCAAGTTAACTACAATAGGAGGATGAATAATGATATCCCTAGAAGGTGTTAGTCCTTTTTGTGTTGGAGACATAGGATCTATTGGTTCTGGTAATGGAGGAGGCTCATTGTTTATTGCTTCTGTCAAGTTCATATTTTGATTTTCAATTTTTTTTTGTTCATTCATCTTTCGAGCAATAGCACAACGTCTAAGCCTATGCTCTCTAGTATTTCTATTTCTTTTATTATGGTTCTCAATTTGTACTTGTGTAGGAGTGGGTTTTCAACCATAGGTTCCTTTTCTCCTTGTGAAGGAAGAACAAAAGAAACCATGGAAGGTTGTTCAACCACTTTCACTTTGACTTTATAAATTTTATTAGGAGGCAGATTAGGACTTGTGTGATTTTCTCTTGGTCTTTTGTAGGAAATAGGTGACGGAATTTTGATGGATTGGTCTTGGTTTGTTGGAGGGAATTTAGGCTAAAGTGGCAGAGGTTCGATCATGGGTGGAGGAAAATTCTCAAGGGATAATTTGGCTATGCATTTTGTTTTAAAATTTTGGTAGGATAGGAAAAGGAAGTCATCATGGGGTCTTTTAGGTTCCATGGGATCAGGCCAAAAATAACCTAAGGATAAATTTCCATAGGAATACGAAGGTCTAAAGCCACTATGGTTCACTGTGAATATTTCATTTCTGACTAGAAACTTTAAGCACTGATGGGCAACAGATGGGACCACATTCATGGAGTGAATCCATTTATAGCCTAGCTTCACACAAAATTGATTCGAATTAGAGATGATAGATAATGATACATTTAATTTCTTCGGTCCTACTTGTAAAGGGAGTGTGATCGAGCCCATTGTAGCATGGGCAAAACCATCATGTGTTTTAATTCATGCTTTTGGTTTATCATATCTATCTTGAGTGAGTTCATGCACATATAATAGTTATTCTGTGATCACATTCTCTCCATAGACAAGATCAATTAAAATCCTAGGAGTGAGCTTGTTATTGATTTTGTCGGCTATGTAAAGAGGACCATCAGGTGAATTTTTTATTGTTTCTTCTAAAGAAAAAGTAATATCAATAGGAATTTTGGTTTGTTGTTTACGAGGCTCGGTGTCAATCACTCCTATCATTGCATTAATAGGAATTTGGTCATTAGTATCCATAGTATTTTTTTGATCATCATCCATAGGATTTTGTTTGTGATTGCTCATGTTATCATCATCCGTGTAAACGTTCATCACATCAGGCTTAGTTTCACTAGCCTTAACAAATGAAATATTGTGGTTAGGCATGGGATTGGTAAAGATTTGCAAGTTTTGGTTAGGAGGAGCTTCAGATTTATTGCCTTTGTCATTCACACCTCCAATTTGGATATGATTAGAATTAATGAGGTCTTGCACAAGGTGTTTAAGACGTTTGCAATGTTCTGTATCATGTCCTTTTTGTTGGTGATAAGCACAATATGCATTGTGTCGGAAGCTCAGAGGTAACGGCTTGCTAGGGTCAAGAGGTCAAACGAGAGGTAAGATAAGCATTTTTTGGTTTAATAGCCGAGTCATGATGTTGTGAAGTGTGTCAGGTAAGGGAGTAAATTGTCTTTGCGAATCCCCAAATATATAAGGATTACTCACCTTTATAGCAGCTACTTGGGTATCAACTTATTGGGTAGGTTGGGAGGTGGAATTTAGTTGAAGGAAACTTTTATTTTGTCTTCTGAAAGGCTGGTAGGTGTTTTGGTTTGAGGGTTCAAACTTTTCAAGATGGGTAGAGGTGGTTTTTGGTCATTACTACCAATGAAATTCTGATAGTCTTGAAGGGAAATGCAAAAGTGCATGAAGTCCAAGGGAATTTCATCATGGTAAGCTTGTCTCGTATCTTAATTTGTAAGTTTTCTATGAACATCTTTTGAAGGTGAGAATCAAGAATCTTCACACTGATTTGGGAATAAAGTGATTGGTAACATGAAATAAAGTCAGTGAATTTTTCACCCTCATTTTTCTTGCATCTTATCAAATCAACTAAGGTCATTTCAGGAAGCATATGCACTTGGAAATGGTTAATAAATGCCTTGACAATATCATCAAATAAAAAAATTGAGTTATTTGGTAATGTGGAAAACTAGTCCAAGGCAACATCTTTTAAGGATTGAGGAAAAAGTTTAGCCAAAAGTTTTTCCTCAAGGATAAAGTCACTACACAAAGAAGTAAAGGCATTAACATGATTATCAGGGTCTCCCTTTCCTCCATATTTATCAAATCTAGGGATCTCTATACCTTGTGACACTGAAGTTCTCAATATCTCCAAAGATAGTGGATTGCTTTTGACATAGTATGAAGGTGGACCATTTTTATTTTGATTTATGGTGGAAACTTGACGTTGAATGGATGAAAGGCTTTGTAAAAGGTGGTTAATGATAGGGTCATTGCTTGTGGTTTGAGATGGAGGTGAATATGGTGGTGGTGTGTTGGAAGTACCAATGAATGGATTGCTTACAGAAGGAGATATAAGATTAGATGCCGCATGGGTATAAGGAGCACTAGTGGAAATATTTGGGGTAGGAAGGACATTTCTAGTGGGTTTCATGGTTGTGGTCACTTGAGGATTGGTATAGGTGGGAATGGAGGTTATGGTTGAAGGGGGAGGATTTTGATTTCGTACATTGTTTGAAGCTTAAGCACCGTTAGTGGTGGAAGGAATATGTGTTCCAAAGATGTGAGCTATGCTACACACAAATTCCAGTCCTTCATCACTTTCCATCATGCGGTGAATACTATCTATGGTAGGTATAACAGTGTTGGAAATGTTTTTAGTATTCATGCTATCTTGTAGGGATAGGTCTTCATGCATTTTCATTATGTTTTCTTGAGGGATATGATCAACCATTGTTTGAAAACTTGGAATAGAACTTGTAGGTAAGGTAGGCATAGAAAAAGAGGAATCAAAGGTATGGTCCATACCTAGTGAACTAATACCAACACTAGGAGTAAGAGAGCTAGATAACCCAAGATCCACAACGAGTGTTTTATCGTGGGATGCCATGAGTCTCACACTTTGTCTCACCATAGTATTAGTAGTAGGACACCAAGTAGTACAACTCATACAAGGGATAAACCAAAGAAAGTTCAATGAGTGCAATATCCTATGCTTGCAATTACACTTGAAATGAAAGAAATTGAGATAACAAAAATTATGCAAATTGTAATAGAAAAATAAAGGTAGCACACAAAAAAACAGAAAAGCAATTTGAAACCCTAAAAACTGGAAAGTCAAAGCCAATAGGGACTAAGACACCAATAAGGGAGTCTTGGTCCTACTGGTGAGATTTTGAGGTTCCAAGGACTGAAATAGATAGCAAACAACATAGACAAGGTTCTGAGACAAAAACCTACAGAGGGACTAAGACACCAGGAAGGGCGTTTTAGTCCTAGCAAAGGTTTTTCTCATAAAAATAACAAATTTTGGATTTTTTATAGTGTTCACAAGTTGCCTATTTAGAGAGTTGATGTTTAGAAACAAGAAAATGTGTAAATGAATGCAAAAGAAAGTAACTAATGACAATAAATTGAATGCAAAGTTGGGTGCAATTTTTTCAATTTTGAATGTAATAACAATGTTTCTAAATGCAATTAGGATGATGAACAATGCACTTCAATTTTTCAATGAGATAAGATGATGCAAGAAAGAAAAAATGCAACCTATATGCACTTTCACTAATGCAAATATGAGAAACCCTAGATGAAATTTCACTAATGCAAGATGCAATGCAAGAATGAATGCAACCTAGATCTAGGACTTTAATGGACTCCAAATAAGAAAATGAATGCTCAACAAGGTTCGATTCACCGAAATGAACAATATGAAAAATAATGTGATGGGGGAAATCCTACCTATTTTTCTATTGTCACTCAATAATGTCCTAGGTGTCCTAATTGGATTGACTATCAACCTCACAAGGTGAGTCAATTCTCAACAAGGAAGACTTGGGAAGGGGTTCTTTAAGCTTTAAGGGATTCACCACCAAGCAAATGATTGGAAAAAGACAAGTAAGCATTCAACTCACAAAAACTAATAATGTAAGCTAAATGATGGATGTAAATGATGAAATTATGCAACATAAAGTTAGGATATGTGTACCTGGGAAGTCTAGAAATGCAAAGAAGCTGTCAAAATGTGCTATGGAGGACAAAGATTCCCTTACTGTCTTATTAGTCCTATTGTTGTTTTTTGGGGAAAATGAAAAATCTTCGGATGTCGAAACAAAATTTGAAAGAATTTCTACAAAATTCCACTTGGAGGACTAAGACACCCCTACTACTGTCTTAGTCCTGATCTGAATTTCTAAAATCTCTGAAAGTGATCTTGAGGCTTGATGCCTGCACTTCCTTCTTCTCTGATCTCGGGTTCTGAAACTTCTAGATTTGGCTTGTAGGTGAGTTTCCGTGAAGATGACAACTTTACAATGAAACTTTGCAACTTTTCACTTCAAATGATCTTCAAGTCTTCAACCTAAATCTGCAATCACAAACACACAAGGGAATACAAACTTGTTGATTGTTAGTGAATGAGGGTTTGCCTTGGTTAAACCCCTTGCTGGTAATTAAACCTTGAAATGAAATGAAATGGAGGGAAATGATGAATGAACAACATGCAATGCTACAACTCACCAAACCCTTGCTATAAAGTCTGCAAACTTGTGTGAAGTGGCTAGCTTGGATATAGATCTTGAATCAAAGGAATTCTTGATAGATATGGACTTGAATTGCTTACTTGAATCAAAACCCTACATCACAAATGTTAGCACAAAAACACACATGATGCAAGAAGATCTTTGATATGATGCTTGAATCTTAATGATGTCTCCAAATTCTTGATGAATTGCTCTTGAATGCTCTTGAATACTCTTGAATACTTGAATGCTTGGATGCTTAGATTGCTTGTTATATGAAAATGAGAGAAGGAACCTTGTATTTATACTTATCCATGCTTAATATCCCAAAATTACACCACAACAAGCTGACATATGAATTCCTTAATTAAAGGAGGCTAAATCCTACTAGAATTTGAAATTAAATCCCAAAAATACCTTAAGGGGGACTAAGATGCCCTAGGTAGCATCTTAGTCCTGAGGCATGAAACTTGGGGCAGAAACTCCAAAAAGGGACCTCTTTAAGGCACACTTGAAATCAAGGTCCCAAGACCTTTGGGGGACAAAGATGCCCTAGATGGTGTCTTAGTCTCGACCCAAAAATTAGGGACACTTAGAAAAAAACATTAAATTATCATTCATCAATTGATGTTTGTCGAGATTATCCATAAAAATATATAATTCATAAGGCTTGTGGATGCAAAATAGGACCAATTAAGACATAAATAAGGATAAATAAAGCAAGGCAGGCCCAAACAAGTGTGGAAATGCAAGGGTTTGCATTTTCATATAGTACACATACCATATCCTTTCCTTAATGGGTCATTATCATCATTTTCATTCCAAACCTTTAGTCTTAGGTGTATTAACATTTGACATCCTCATATCTAAAAAATTAAAAAAAAAAATCCAAAAATATAGCATAGTCTCATATCTCATCTTGCATTATCACCTTTGCATTATCAATCCTTAGGTTTCAAGTCTTATATGGTTCAAACAAGGTCACGAGGAAAAATAAAGGACATGGACTCTTCAAGTGATCCCCTTTTCAATCCTACAAGTGAAATGAACCTTAGGTCTAATTCAAATCCACCTCAAACACCACAAAGGGAAACATCAAATCCATTTTCCAATCTCATGTTAATTGATGTTAATGGACATTTTACCCCCAAATAAATTGAACATGTCACTCAATACCCAAGAATAATATGAATTATGGATGAGCTTGTTAGCATAGATCCTAATAAGTTATTTATCTCACTTGCTAAGAAAGGTGCTAAACTCCCCTTTGACTTCAACACTTCCACAATTGTAGAGGGAGTAACACAATCACAAATCCAAGGTCCTAATCAAAACACATTCACACAAGGTCAACCCATTTCACAACAAATGTTCACTAGTCTACCCCTTGGGGCCATAACACACATTGCAACAACTACACATATTCCTAATCCACCAATATTTGGAGCTAAGAGAACACACACTATGTCCCAAGGATCAACATTCACATTTGGTAGCTCATCCTCTAATCCCATAGGCACGACATTTTCAAATCCATTTGGCACACAAAACAATACACCCTTAGTTAATGCAAGTCAAAATCCACCAAAAAAAATAGGGAGAAATCATATTGTCACATCTAGGGTGCTGACAAAAATAATCAATGCTACACCTAATACTAACATGACCTTTGGAACAAATTTAAACACCAACCCACTTCCATCGCAAT
The DNA here is from genome assembly GCA_007258455.2 of Sequoia sempervirens. Taxonomy (NCBI): domain Eukaryota; kingdom Viridiplantae; phylum Streptophyta; class Pinopsida; order Cupressales; family Cupressaceae; genus Sequoia; species Sequoia sempervirens. Next base: position 10,866 of record VDFB02160985.1, on the reverse strand, counting down.
AACATGTCACACCAAATGCCAATTTCATACCTCAAAATCAAATCAATACCAATGCCACATTTACACCCCTTTATCAACAAGGTAATCCAAATCTGTTGCAACAAAATGGAAATCCAAACCATACATTGGTGCCAAATTCATCATATAATCATCTCAATACTCCTAACATTAATGTTGATCCCCTTATGCTAGGACAACCCAATATGACACCATCCCCTATGGACACCTTGATGCAATAGATGCAAGCAATAAGACAATAGATGTAAAACATACAATTGGGGACAACTAAGAAGACATATTCTATGGAGGAATTGTGTCCTTATCCTTTCGAAAAAAACCTATACATGCCACCTTTTCCCTCACATATCGCCACACAAAATTTTAATAAATACAAAGGGAAAGGGGATCCAGTGGAACATATACGATAATTTAACATTATATGTATGGACATCGCTTATGAGCCCACTTATTTGATGAGATTATTTCCACAAAGCCTTTCAAGGCTAGCTCTAGAATGGTTTCCACACCTTCCTCTTGGGATACAAACATGGGGTGAATTGGTTGATACATTCATTAACCAGTTTTCCTACAACATAGAAAGTGACATGACCCTAGCAACATTGTGCACCACCAAACAAAAGGAGGGAGATTCACTCACATCATTCTATCAAAGATGGTGCAACATGGCTAACAGATGTCCTTGCCACATACTTAAGAAATAATTGGTCACCATTTTTATAGAAAGCTTGAACACGTAATTGATGATCCAACTTCAAATTCAGTGTTACACAACCTTTGAAGATGTCACTAAAAGGGGGTCTTTATTGAGAAAGTTCTTGTGGTCAAAGGAATAGTAAATATTTTCAAAGAAACCCCGAATGCTCCTAGTGACAAAGGTAAATTTTGGTCTCGAAATAAGAATGTCATCAATGATGGAGTTGTGGATGCTAAAGTGGTGAATCAAAATCATCCCACTCTTCATCTTAAAGGTCCATCCACATCAAACACACCAACACCCATCCATGATAAGACATTGAATGCAATCCAAAAATATTTGACAACACAAGGGACCTCCATGCACTAAGAGAACCTACACACCCTTAGGGGAACCCATTGAGTCATTTTTGAAGAAAATTTTACAATCAAACAACATTCAAATCCCTTAAAACATATGAACCGACATATCCATTCTTGAATTGCTTCACATTTCCCTAGAGCACAAGGCTAGTCTGGACAAAGCCTTGCAAGATACATTTGTACCCTCTGACATAAATGTCAACCAATTTCTGGCCATGGTTGGATACCTAGCTACACCACACCATGTCACATTTTTCTAAAAAGATATTTCCATGCATAATCCAAATCATAATGATCCCCTACACCTTGAAGTCTACATTAATAAACATAAAATTAGACGAGTCTTGGTAGACTGTGGAGCAGGTCTAAACATATGTACCCTAAAATTGGTTACAACATTGGGATTCTCTAAGGTTTGTGTAGATTGATCTAAGACAATTATTATCAAGGCTTATGACAATGTTGAGCACTCATTTGAAGTATTAATCACGCTTCCCATAAGGGTTGGCCCCATTACTCAAAACATAATGTTCTAGGTATTGGATCTGGACCTGCCCTAAAATCTTCTCCTAGGTTTCCCATGGATTCATGCCAAGAGGATTGTACCTTCCACTTACCATCAATGCTTGAAGTTTCCCTACAATGGCCTTGAAATTAGCATAACAGGTGATCCTAATCCTTTCCAATATTGCAACAACCTAAGAGGAACTATTGAGCATCAAGTGCCCATTAATTGAGAAGCTTCATCTTCCACCTCCTCACACTACATTGATCTATCTTCCCTATTCAAATCATCCACTCTATTCGCCACCCCTTTCACACCCAAAGTACAATCCATGCTAAAGGATGTGAGGAACACAACATAAAAAGATTATTTTGTGTTGGAAAGCTGCCTAAATCACCAAAGTGTTATGGAAAACCTCATCCTATCCAGCCTAAAATCATTATTTGCAACCCTCCTACCACCTTCATCAAGTGGGGGGGATTAAGCAAAGATCCCATAAGCAAGGACATTGAGCTTAAATAGTTACTAGTTGATTAGTATCCAAAAGGTGTTAAGATCATGAAGCAACAAGGATATGATGGATGTAGTGATCTTGGACTAAACAAACATGGAATGGTGGAACCAATACTACTTCCTCACCAACCAAAGTACATCGGGTTAGGGTATGTACCATCAAAAGTGAGTATTCCTGGTACTAAGTTGCCTTTGAGTGAGAATGTTAATGTTTCAAATGAAATCAAGTATTTGAGGACTATGCCAAAACTAATTCTAATGAGTGGGAATGAGATTCCTACACATTGAGTGAATATGGCCTAGTTGAGACCTTTCAAGAGTTTGACTTATCTTCCTTGACCAATATCATGGACATTAATATCTAGATTGATTCCTTTTGGTATCCTAACTATACCTCTATCTTTACCATATTTTCCTTGACTCTTGATGATACCCATGATGGCTTACCCCTTGTTTATCCACAATTGATAGATTGGGACTAGCAATGGCCACTGAATTTAGACACATTCAAGAATGATGAGGCAATTGTTGAGTTTATGGGACTTCATGAGGGAATACCAAGTGGGGATCATAAAGTTGGCTTCATCATAGAGCTTGATAATGTGATATATTTTGGAGAGTCTGCTGATTGGATTAAACTATGGTTGATATTCTGATATAACTATCCTTATAATTCTATCTTGAATGGGTTGAGATCAATCTTTGAGAATTTTGCAAGTTCCTCAGTTTACTCCTCAATGTCAATCCAGGAGCATAGGCTTGTGAAAGAAATTGGGGCTATTTGCCTAAGGGATAAACCTAGAAAGCCAAGTGGGGATGGATGCAACTACATGCAAATTGCATTTGTTCATAAATTTGGTTTTATGACCTCTCATCACTTGTGTGACAATAACCTGGGATGAATAGTTTGCAACAACAACAGATTAAAACTATCCAATAAAACAAAAATATTAATTCTTACTAACACTAAACTACCTGAAGAAGGTGAATGATGGAATGTAAAGTGCTAAATAAAGTTCACACATATTAATAAGCAATCTAATTAATACTTGTGTGCAATAATCTACTGAATCAAAATTAATACAAAACAATAAACACATTAATTAAATCTTATTGCAAAGTAGTTTGCTAGATCAAATGCATCTATAGCACAAAACCAAAAAAAAGTACAACAATCACCAATACATCGAATAATAATTAACAACACATTATATGATTAGGCTAACATAATGATTGAAGATCAAAACAAATTTAAAACTAAGAAAGTCTCATTACCACACAACACGAATGCTACAGCTAGTCACTGGGCGATCAAGGAAGTGGGCCCTGCCTTCTTTTATTTCCAATGAAGAAACAAAAGCTTACTTTACTCTACTCAATGCTTATGCAAAACAAGATTTCAAACTATAGTCTTCCTTTAATTAAAATAGCAGCTTATAGATATATATTACTGATTACAAACTCAAGTCTTAGCATACATATATATAGAGATCATATGTCACTGAGTTTACAAAAGACTAACCAAAAAGGTATATCATTGTTTGGGTTGTTATGGCCTACAACCAACAACCTTTAAAAGCTTCTTAAAAATAGATTTACAGATTCAACATCGTTCCAAAAAAAAAACAACCTAGACAGAACTTAATCACAAGTGATGCTTGACTCATGGGACAGTTCTTTTCCTCATTCCACCGATGCTCCTATTTCTCCCACGCATCATCCATATAATCATCCCCTATTTTTCATAGTCACAAGGATAATTAGTAAATAATTAAAGGTTTTGATATATCCACAAGTTTCTATCTTCTCTTTGCATTTTATTAAATAACCCTACTTCATTAAAAAATAGTGACAAGAACAACAAGGGATTCTATAGGAACAAAGAGATAAAAAGGTAAAAAAAGGGGTAAAAATAAAGAAACATTTATCCCTCATCATTTCCCACCAGCTTAGGGTTTTGCATGCCCTCATGCAAAGGAACATAGGATACACACTAGACAACTTCTTCATTACACTAGAGATATCTTTAACCCATGTCTATTTTAGTGCATGCATTTGATCTTTATGCTCCTGAATGGGCATAAGAGAAGTATCAACAGTCTTTGTCTACTTAAGGTTTTCTTTAAGCTAATTAATTTTTTCTACATGTGAAGAATTGAGGACCTCTTCATCCCAGACCTGCTTTTGTAGAGCTTCATTCTCATTAGTTAATTTGGTCACCAAATTCTGCATGTCATGGATTTCATCATTGGTTAACAAGGGATTCTCCTCAAATTCCTCCTTTGCCTCTACTTTATGTTCTTCCTCTTGTTCATTACGAGGAATCTCAACATTTTTCTATTCTTGGTCAGCCAACTCATTTTCCACTTCCTTTCTCCCCTCTTTAGATTCTTGTTCTACTTTCTGATTGTCAATATGAGGGGTTTTAAATCCACCAATTTCTTGTTCTGAAAAATTCCTTAAGTTGTCACCACTTTCTTGCATAGTTTCAATCTGAACGGTGTTCTCCTCATGAATACTCTCTCTGGAAACTGGGATTTCTTCTAGAATTGGAGAATTTTGGAGAGGCTTTTCAGGGTCTGGTTTGGGCTCCTTTTGATCTAATAGAGTGGCCCTAGATTCTTCCTACGTCTTCCTTCTTTTAATCCTCCTTAGCTCCCTAGAGACTGCCCCTGGTCTCTTATTTTTTCGGAAGACTATGGCTAGAATTGTTAAATCACCAACTTCATAAGTTTCCTTAGGGTTCAAAACATCACTAGCCACCTTGGCTAAATTTGCTAAATTATCCATCTGAACGGTTGGTGATTTTTTCTTATCTTGAGAAATATTTGAGACAACAGCTGAGGTTGGCCCACTATGCAATTTCTTCTTACCCCTAGAGTCAGGTGTAGTGGTCTCAACATTTTCCTGTTTAACAATAGAACTCCTGACCTGCTTACCACTTGAACCTAGGGTTTGTTTAGCCTTTTTCTTTGAACCACTAGGGAAATCCCCTGATTCAGAACCCTCATTAGGTGCATCAAAAGGGTTTTAATTTTCACTTTCTTCATTTAAACTCACATGTCTAGACCCTTCTTCCTTAGAGTTAACAAGAGACTTTTCCAAATTGGGAGAGCCCTCTTCCTCAAAGTGTTCTGAGGTGTTAGGGAGGTCTTCCTCCACAAAGTTTTCTGGGGTATTGTCTGCAACAAATGAATCCCAATTCCATGGAGGAGAGAATTTCTTTAATACCCTCACAATTAACAATTTGATAAGTCTGTGATGAGCTAATGAGTTTTTACTACCCTTTTGAACTGCTTTTCTCATTTGCATTATAGAAGAATACAAAAAGAGAGGAAGATTCACGTACAAACCCCATGGAAAATGTATCATGATCTAAATTTTTTTAGCATAGACGTACACATACCTTCCTTCACAAACTTTATATACTGGAGGAAAAACCTCACCACATCATTCGAGGGCTGCAGAAGTGAAGTTAGCTTCATTCCTTGTCTAGTGATGACTTCAACTGACTCCCCACGTCACAAGAATTTCTTGTGAAGGTTCTTAATATTTGTCGCCTGTGTTGAGTTATCTGGGAAGTAATTTTCCCCTGACATTGACAATCTGATGACATCCACTATAGCTTCAACTGAAATAGGGATTTCCAAACCATAGACCCGTGCTCATTTTTTCTGACATGTCATGGAAAATTCGTGTGCTAGCTTCTCATCATACCCTCACAATATTCTAAAGTACACATCCCATCTTGCTTGCTTAAATATTTTATATGCTTCAGCCATTGTCGAATCCTTTAATTCGTTCATATTTAGAGGCTCAAAGTGATGCCTATGCTCTCCTGCCATAATGTTACCAGGAGGTTTGTTTCAAACCAGAATAAGGCATTCTCGTCAACTTGGAATAGTGTGCAAATATAATTTTTTAGTAGATAGAGTAAACTGTTGTTGGTAAGGGAAAGATGCTGGGAATGATTTAGAGCAATTTTTAGATAATAGGTAAAATGGCAAGTTGTTAACTAAATCCAGATGGTGGTTTAAAATGGTAATGATGGTGGTACACAGTCTACACAAGGGATGGCAGTGGTAATAATATTATGAAATGATCGAGGCCAAACATTAAATATTTTTGGTGTGTTAAATAAATATGGCTTCTCAGAAAATGAAGATAAAATGGGTGGAAAATAAAGGAAAAATGAATACAACAACATACAGTACAATTATGATTTGACAATTCCTAGATATAGGATAGGTATGATTGGATAGTTTCTCCCCCTAGCTTAACATGTGACCCATCCATGGGACATGTCACCATTTATTAAAGAAAATAGAAGATATAAAATAAAACAACAAAGAAAAATATGAACTTGAAATATACCAATACCAAACCATCATGTGTACGAAAGATGACGTGGAGGCAAAGGCACGAGGAACCGATGAAACAAAAGAGGGAACCGATCAAATCACATGGTGCAGACGTGAAGATGCCAGTGGAGCAGTGATAGAGCCAAGAGTAAGGAAACACACAATGATGATGAGAAGGAGGTAGCGCATCATTAAAACTACTGCCCAAGTGGATGGGTATGGAGAATAGTGTATCACTAATGTTGTATCGCCACATGGAAAATGAAGGTCGGGAGTGAGAAAGGCTGGGCAAGTAGACATACCATGAGATCAATGACAGAGAAAGTACAACTAGAAATGATGGAGAAGTTGGATGGAAGCATGAAAAATCCCTTAGAATGTACAAACTAGTAGCAACACCAGGAAGTAAGTGAAAGAGCCACAATAGAAGTAGGCAACCAGTAAGGAGTGTCATGTTGCAAAAAACTGACCTAGAGCTCTTGTCAAGAAAATGATAGGAACCAAGTGCCTAAACAACCAGGCAGAATGAATCCCACAAGAAGATAATAGACCTAGGAGAAGAGAAAAATCGGATGTCCAAAAGTGGCCCTTAAGTAGTAGAAAATGAAGAGCCTTCCTTGTGCATACCAAAGATGAAAGAAAAACAAGGGCCATGGAATGTATAAAGAAGCTCCTATCACAAAAGTGACTGGAAGTGTTTTTTATTTTTTATTTTTAATCTCAATTATAGATCACCAATAACTTGGTTTTCATCCTATCACCGCCTAGAAGCGTTGGGAACCTGATTTTCACCTCAAAGACTTATTTAGCAGTTAACGCTCACTAGAAACTGGTTTTCAAATGTTAACTGGCCAAAAATGCTCGAGGGTTTTCATTGTTGGATCTTTATTGCATTTTTTTATTGTTTTGAAAAGTACCTAAAAGGTACTGGGAGAGGCCACAAAAATCCTATCAAGTAGATGGAGTTCCTTAGGAAAAGTCGAGAAAAACTCTTCCCTTGAGAGAGGCCTCTTATACAACTTCAACTAGTGACCATTGACAACTAAAGTCATGTGATCAGAGTCCACCATGCGAAGCTTGACAACCCTGTTATTGTAGACCACCTTGATTTCATAGGGCCTGAGCCATCGGGTGTGGAACTTTCCCTTAAAATCTTGGAAATGAGAATCATATAAGAGTGCCCAATCACCTGGTTGAAATGACTATTGTCAAAAGAAATGTTCATGCCAGAGAGAACACTAATTATGGACAATCTTTGCATGCAAGGGTGCTTGTTAGCGAAGTTCATCTAATGATTGGAGCTGTGCAATTCATTCTTTCTGTGCATTAGACAAGTTCATACCCAGCTGGAGTGTGGTGTGAAGAGTTTTTACCTTGAAATTGATAGGGAGAATGACCTTCTTACCATAGACGAGATCGTAAGGTGTCAAACAAGTGGTGGTTTTCCATGTAGTGCAGTAAGCCCACACAACTTTAGGAAGTCACGCAGCCCAGTCCTTCTTGTGGAGGGAAACTTTTTTGGTAAGAATGTTCTAGAGTTCTCGGTTGGTGACTTCGACTTGGCCATTAGCTTGGGGATGGTAAGGTGAAGACTTGCGATGTTGAATCTCATATTCACAAACCAAAGTAGAAATGAGGTCAGACATGAAATCTGGACCCTGATCTATAATGATCTCATGTGGAACACCAAATTGGGTAAAAATATCATAATAGAGGAATTCAACTACTTGGTGTCCTTGGCATGCTTTAAAGCAACAACTTTAGCCCACTTTGTTACGTAATCGGTACACATGAGGATGTATTCCTTGTTCTGAGACGGTGAGTTGATAGGTCCAACAAAATCAAGTCCCCATTTCTCAAAAGGCTCAATGGACAATTGAGGATGTAGAGGCATTTCATTAGAGCATGTGGGGCGGTCCATACACTAACATTTATCACAGTGTTGAACATAAAGTTTACAATCCTTGTGAAGTGTGGGCCAATAGTATCCTGTAGTCAAGATTTTCTGAGCAGTCCTTTGAGCGACAAAATTTCCTTCGTAGGGTTTTGTGTGGCATGCACGAAGTATGTCAAAGACATCATCTTCAGACACACATTAGTGCATGATATTGTCAAGGCCACAACGGAAGAGAAATTCATTGATCCATGTATAATCACCACTAAGTCTGACCAACTTTCGGTGTTCCCTCAGAGAGAAATGAGGTGGGAAATTGCAAGTAACCAGGTAGTTTTCCATGTCAATGTACCATAGAATCTTTGTTGATATAGAAAAGAGATGTTCATCTAGAAAGGTGTCATCAACCAGAACTGGTTCATCATCTTGTTGTTGTAACCTGTACAAAAAGTTTGCAACCACATTCTCATGACTAGGCTTATCAAATATAGTAATGTAAAATTCTTGAAGAAAAAGTAGCCATCTAATAACTCTATTGGTTACAACAAGTTTATTCATTAGAAATCAAATTGTAGAATGATCAATATGAACAAAAACTTTATATCCAATAATATAATGTTGAAACTTATTAAATGCATAAACAACAACTAAGAACTCCTTTTCAGTTATCGTATAATTTACGTCAACCGCTATGGAATTATTGCTAATGTAGTAAATGGAGTAGAAGAGATTATCTTCTTTCTATCCAAGGATAGCTCCCATGGAACAATATGAGGCATCAGTGTGGATATGAAAAGGTAGCTCCCAGTTTGGACCTCTGAGTACTAGTGTGGTGACAAGCTTGTTCTTGATGGTTTCAAAAGCCTTTTGACATTCTGGTGTCCAGGAGAAAATGAAATCTTTCGCTAGCAAAGAAAATAAGGGGGAGCCAATCTTACTAAAATTTTGGATAAAACTCTTATAGTACCCTGCATGGCCTAGAAAACTACTCACATCCTTTTGGCTAGTGGGTGTAGGCAAGTCCTAAATAATCTGTATCTTTTTGGGATCGACTTGAATTCCCTTAGCAAAAATATAATGACCAAGTACTATTCCTTCTATCATAAGCATATGGTATTTTTCATGACTTAATGATAAATTAGTGTCTATACAATTCCTAAGTACCTTCTCTAAATTATTTTTGGCCTCTTCATAAGTATTACCATGGATAGTAAAATCATCCATATAAACCTCAACACAATCATTTACAAGATCTGCAAAAATGCTCAAAACTGCCCTTTGGAAAGTGGTAGGGGCATTACATAAACCAAATGGTAAAATGTTATAGGAAAAAGTGCTCCAAGAACAAGTGAAAGTAGTCTTGTCTTGATCCTCAAGTACTATGTGAATCTGCTTGTAGCTGTTGAACCCATCTAGAAAAGAGAAGAATTTCATACCTACAAGAGTGTCCAACACTTGATCGATAAATGGTAATGGAAAGTGATCCTTTTTAGTAGCTTTATTTAGTGCTCTATAATCAACACAAATTCTCCACTTGCCATTTTTCTTGGTAACCACAACTAGAGGAGAGACCCACTAACTATCTGAAATAGGATATATAAATCTAATATTTAATAGTTTTTGTAACTCCTCTTTAACTATTTCACACAAGATGAGATTGAGCCATCGTTGTGATTACCTAACTAGATGACTACCTTCTTCAATGTAAATATGGTGGGTGCAGGTGTCAGGATGAATGCCACGCATATCTTGGTATTCACAAGCAAATGCATCTTTATGAGCTCTAAGCATGGAAATAAGGTCTTGAATTTTCTCAGTGGTTAAATGTGGATTAATATTAAGTGTATGATTAGGAAAAATTTCCATAGCTTCTGATTGTGTAGGTGAGTTAATGGCTAGTACTTGGGAGGTAGATGTCATATCACTTGAATTTCTAGAAGATAAAAATGAACTATACAAATAATTATGAGGTAGCAATTGATGCAATGTGACAAAGTGTTGAACAGATTGTGAGCTACCTACCAATGGAAAGTTCCTAAAAGGACATTGAGTATTTATACTTGAATGGAGAACCATGCTTTCAAAAATTTCATTAAATGTATACATGTTCTAAAGGAAATTAACAAGAATATTATCTTTGGTAGCTTCTTCAATATCTAATGCTTGATCAATTGTCAATATTGGCAATGACTCATCCAAGTCACTATCAACCCATACTGGATCCTCCATCTCCAACAAGGGTTGCACTAGTAGATATAAAGTCAAATATTTCTTGTGCTCACCATTGGAAATGACCATGTTTCCCGACCGACAATTGATGAATGCATTTGTAGCTGCTAACCAAGGTCATCCCAAAATCAAGGGGTATCCCCCCAGCTTAATTTTTGGCTGCAAAATCACAAATTCAGTTGGGTATTCCCACAAATCAATAGAAAGGATTACATCTTCAATCATACCCTCTGGTTTGACCAAAGATAAGTATTCCATTTGAAGAACTGTGGGAGTAGGTCTAAGTC
>VDFB02160984.1:0-28018 GCA_007258455.2 Sequoia sempervirens | reverse complement strand
AAACCTCGAAAAAATACCAAAAATAGCCTCAAAACATTGGAAAATTCCAAAAACATCCAAATATTTTAAAAAATCCATCCGCCTCATCTCGCTTGCACCCGCAATAAACACCATTCATAATAAATTGATCGTCATCCTCAACCTTTGGTGAAACATTTAGAAACAAGTCTAGCAGGTTAAAAGTAAAACTCAAAAGCGCCAAGTCTCAAGTCTCAGTCAGTACGTAAACAAGTTGGTCAAGTCTTTGTGTCGATAGTCCATCATCCAAACAGTCTCATATCAATCATCTGATAACATCATGTCGAGGGATGAATCCTTCCTACAAGGGGCATTATTTATCGTACAACATTTGATAAACGAAATGACGTGACGCCATCCACTAACATGTCCTAGGATGTATCCTTCCTACAAGGGGCATTATCCTTTGGCAATAAGTTTCGGTTCCTATCCTTAAAAGCACATTCCCTTTTGGTTAGCGGTATTAAAGAACATCAACTTGTTTGCGTACTTGGTCTTTTTCTTTTGACTTATCTTATTGCGCTCAGTCCAAGGACCTCTCGATGATATCCCGAACGAAAAGATTTTGGAGATAGGAATGGGGCAACGATCATTATCTTTTGTCTGTTGTGCTTGTTGGATGTTCTTGTAAAATAACTTGGTGAATAATTTCTTTCTTAGATATGTATAGAGGATGTTTTGGATGGCTTGTAGGCTATTGCATTGATTGGTAATACCTCTTTGTGTTTTGGTCCCAGATGTTTAAAACTTCTAAAGTGCATCCTAGCAAGGTTTCCGTGATGTTAGGTGTGAACAAGAATAATTTCGCCTATTTGTCGAGTCAAAGTCCATCACACTAAGTACAACGCCATCCCCGTCCTTCATACCTTGATGCATCATACCAGGGCGTGTTATCAAACATAAAGTAAGGGACCCTTTGAAAATCCTAATCCTTGATGGGCAAATCATCCATCCCCATCCATATCATCACATCATATCATCAGTTTAAGTTGTTTAGGATAATATAGATTTGTTATTCTAAGATCTTGAAATCATCTCATTTGCATCATCGTCCATAATCACCCATTTTGAACTCCTTTTTATCATGAGATTCCACCCTCAAATCGAATCTTTTCACTCAACTCGAGGGGGCATGTACTAGTGTACTCTTCACTGGGGCATCCTAAAAATAAAATAAAATTTAAATTTCAATCATGGGTAGTTTATTCTTTTGAACCAACTTAACAAGTACATTTGCTTCAAAGAGGGCAAAATGTCACATGCAAATTTCTAACATTCTGTATTTGGATCAGTTCATTCATCAACCTAACTAGATGTCGCATTAGGACCATTCATCAATTAATCAGGTGCACTTTCATCCATTCATTAGGTAATTTCATCTCCTAGGATCATTTATTTAAAATCAAATAAACATTATCATCAGCCTTTTAATAAATCAAACATCATCACTTTAATTAAATAGATCAAACATTTATTTAATTAAATCCATATTTCATCCTTTTCTGATTTAAATAAATCAAATATTTAAATCCTAAAGGTCAACTCACCTAATCAACATTAAATCAGCATAATCATCATCTATTTAATCTAACCTTGATTAAATGTTAATCCCATCCCACTTGCATTATCTAGATCTAGCCACTTGCACATATAAATCAATTTATTGATTTATTAAAACACTCATTTTCCCTCAACATGACAAGTCAAACATTGCATTTATTGTTGTTTTTCTTGTCCCTCACTTAGCATTTACTCTCAAATTTGAATTCAAATTCTCCCTCTCATGGGCACTCTTCCCAAATCTTGCACAACCATTGACCACTCACCACTGACAAGTGTCATCTTCTCATTAGAGGATCTTTAGTCCCACATTCACCATCTTGGCCAATCTCTCATCAACAAAATCTATAAAATAAGGCCTTCATTCTCATTCATGGATCCACAATTTTATGCAAGGTTACTCTCTTGGTTTGAGAAATAATCTTGTTCTTCATCTCCATTGCAATACCTCATCATTTAGCTATTGATCAAGGGTTGGGAAAGGGTCACTAGCACATGTGACACCAATCCACTATGGAATAGGTGACTTGTTATTGCTTTCCTAATGCTTTAATTTTTATTTTGTCATGTATTGCATTTGGAAGTTTGTACAAGATATTTCATAGAGGTATTTTGTTAGATTTGTGAAATACTAACCCCTATGTCAAGTTTAGTTTTTGCAGATTTTAATGGATGCCTACAAATATGTATCCTCCTAACCTGTTGATCGTTGTGACAATGTCGACCTTTTGCCGATATGCAAGAAATTCCCAAATTGAAAGGCTATAGCTTATGGGTTGAAGAGACCTAGACCTAGTCACGCTGATATGGATTGTTTATTAGGAGTTCTTACTCAATGATGACCAGAGGGATTTTGGTGTGTCAAAAGGTCAAATTTGAAGGGATCATTGGTGGATATGATATGTGGAATGAATTACAACCATTTATGATGCTCTCTATTCTTAAAATGTGGCTACCTTGTGGGGTTTATGAATGCAAGCTACTAAAATTGTGAAAAAAAAATCTATATTCCCAACATACCCAAAGGATATGTTTACTAAATTGGGATAAAGTTCATACAAGTAAATGTAAAGGTGAAATTGTTGGCAAAAAGAGGGATAATAATTATCATCAAAATTTATTTTCATGGGGATGCAAAGAAGACTGAAGTGGAATGCAAGAGTATTTAATTATAGAAGTTCAAAAGCATAGAATTTGGATTAAATGTTAAATAAAATTAATTAAAAATGGTAGTAAACATTGTGAAAAAATTAATAGTATATGTAATTGTTTGTAAATGAATTTAATTTGTCGGTAAGCTTAATTGAAATTATTAGTTGTAGAAGAACTAGTTAGTTATGGAAGCTAAAATGATTAGGGTAGAGTTTGGATTTAATGTTTAATAAAATAAAGCAAATATGGTATGAAACATTGTTGAAAAGTTAATAGTATATGTAATTGTTTCTAAATGAATTTATTTTTTTAGTAAGCTTAATTTAAATTATTATTGTAGAAGTACTAGTTACTTATGCAAGGTAAAATAGAAACAATTGCTTGACAATGAATATAATTACCTTTGTAGTAATAGTAGATTACTTTTGTAAACTAATACCAATTACTATTTGTACTTATTGAGCATTGTGTTTCGTAAAATAATTTAGTGTTTGGCCAAATATTAAATGCACTTTCAAAGTAGTAAATTATCAATTTTTTAAATTAAATAAAATGAACTTATTATTTGAAGAAATAGTAAGTACAGGTAAATAATTTAGAAAATAAGTGCCAATTACTTTGGGAGAACATGTTAATTAATATCAATTTTCTTTTTAAATATAAATTAAATCATTTGTAATAGTAATTTGTGTAATTAGGAAATGAACATTGCATTTTGCAAAATAATTTGTAGTCCATGGTCAAATATTAGATGCATTTTGAAAATAGAAAATAGAATTAGTAGTGGTAGAAAATTAATTACTTATACTGAATAAAATAAACCAAATGTTTGAGAGTATATTAAGTAGTAGTAAATAATTTAGAAAAAAAAATTTGTTGCTTTGCAAAGATGTTTTAAATGATAAAAATTAAATTATTAGTAATTGTTTAGGAAAACAAGTTATAACTTGATTATTTTTGAAAAGCATTAGGAAAAATGAGGATATTAAAAATATAAAAGTATTTTATTTCATTTGATATTGAAGACATAAAATATAAATAAATAATAGTAATAAGTTAAGTGTGTAAAGTATTTAATGTTTTTTAAAACGATACTATTATTTTCAATTAATAGTAATATTTTGGAATATTTTAAGCATGTCTAATTTTTTTATATCTTTGAAATAAATTCATTTAGTTTTATAAAGTAATTATAAATAATTCTATTATCCATAAGAAATAAAGTCTATATGAATAACAGTTTTGTAAGTAAGCTAGGGGTTTTAAATATAAATTAAACCTCGCATGCGATAGGTAAGCATAGAGGAGCATTTCCGTTTACACTTGCTTACCATTGACATAGTACAAGGTATTGGGATTGCTCCATTTGAGTAAGGTAAGGATATTTTGTTTCTAAACGCAAATATTTATGTTGTTTTCATTCCGTAGTGCATCATTTTAATGATTTGATTCTAAACGTTTTTGGAAGAACTTTTGAATGATGTAAGTGAAATAGCACTTGAAAAATATGTCCATGAATTCAAAGTACATACTGTTTCCATATTTTTGTAATTTTCTCAAACTAAAATGAATAGTCACATTGTGCAATACAGTCAAACTTAATTGGCAAAGCAAGAATTACAAATATAAATGAGTAAATTGATAATTAAATACAAATTGTGTTAGCCTAGGCAAGTTAGCCTAGTAAGCAAAAGAGGCCACTCTTGCAATTGTATGATGTGCATTGGATATGGCACCATTGGCAATGAATCTAAAGCTATTGCATTGAATGGCAGGTGTATTATTTTTTTTTGTTGGAGTAAATTGGCAAAACGTTTCAGAGACTGGTGGTCGGCAAAAAAGTAGTGAACCATTTAGTTTTTTCTATAACAACAAACAATAGTTGTAGATATCAAGTATGAGAAATACAAAATATACAATGTTGAAGAGTGTAAATATAAAATGAACCATTAGTTTTTGTTATATGTTTTTTTGTTGTAAAGTGAGTGCTAGTGGTTAAGATAAATAAGTGCTTGAATTTACAAGTATAGGGAGGCAGAGAAAGAATGTATACTTTTGAAATTGATTAGATAATGAAGTATTTGAAATTGAATTGCTATTACTACAATAATAAATATAGGATATTTGGAAACCATAATACTAGATTTCAAGGTATTTGAAGCCATAAATGAGAGAATTAAGCATTTTGTAACATA
The DNA here is from genome assembly GCA_007258455.2 of Sequoia sempervirens. Lineage (NCBI taxonomy): Eukaryota > Viridiplantae > Streptophyta > Pinopsida > Cupressales > Cupressaceae > Sequoia > Sequoia sempervirens. Next base: position 23,093 of record VDFB02160984.1, on the reverse strand, counting down.
TAAAAGGAAAACATGTTGATTGTAAAAAGAGAGTTGGTAGAAGTTTTAATCCATATAAAATGTAATATTCTCATATAGGCCAAATAGCCAGGAACATAAGCATAAGAGAAGAGGGAAGTGCAAGTTTGTGCATTATCAAGTAACTTTGGAAGTGCTTGTGTTTCTTTGAAATTTGCAGTCGCATTAATAGAATTAGTACATAACCCATTTTTCCTATGCAATTTTAAGCATTATTTGGAGATGGAAGTCAGAAACAAGTATTTGTATCAGTATTGTTTTGTATCTTGTTGTAGCATATAATGTTCACTCGCTCAGGAAAATAGCTTTTGTAATGGCATTGTTATTGGTTGAGCTTGAAATGGCCTTTGACAATGAAGTCTCGTAGTGCGAATACAACCGTTGTTTTGTCTTTGGCGTAGTCTTCATAGTTTATGTTTTCAAAGGTGAGCAAGAGTTGTTGCATGACACAGTCTTCAATTAATAGCATATCGGGCAAAATGTTTCAAATGGATTAGAAAGTCTGTTTGTTGCTCTTAATGTCCCTGGAACCCGAAACATGTAAACGTAAATATTTGTTAGCGTAGGTTTGAAAGAGCTTGTTTGAGAGAGTGATAACATATTTCCAAAGTTACTGCAAATGTTGATTGCATGAAGGCAATTAGATTTTCCATTGTCATTTTGTTATTCAATTTGCAAATAAATGTTCATTGCCCTGTGTGTAACATGTTCTTTTGATCTGTGGTTTTTAGGATATTTTTGAAAAGAAATGGTGCAATTTTGTTGTTGAAAAGTTGTTGCGTCATTTGCAAGTATTTGTGTTCATGAAATGATTGCAGCTGCAGCTGCATGGCAAAGAGAGACTTGGTTAGTGTCAGACAAAAATTTTAGTAGAGGGCACAACATTTGATATAGAAAAATGTTTGAAATGTTTAGTGGCATATGGTATCTAGAGATTTGTACCTATGCTCTGTCAGTTTCTTTTCTTCCATCTTTGATATCAATTGCAGCTTTTTTTGCATTTAATTCCTGGATTGAAATGGACTTGTTCACTTTTGTTCTGAAAGAACAAAGGAGAATATAAATCTTATATGTGGATGAAGCACAAATATATATGATAGTTTGATAGTATAAGTTGTTTACCATTTTCTTGTGTCTTTTCCATGTGTTGCATTTGGTGTGGTGGTCTTTTTGTTTGTTCCATCATTTGTACTGGTCAATGGTACTTGTATTGAGTCAAAGAAACAGTTTTGAATATTCAATTAAGTGTGTGTGTTCTAGAAATAACGTTATTTTGAATGAATTTGTGTATGCTAGAGACTGGTGAGCAGCTTGCATATTCATACTTATTAATGTCTAGTGTAACTTCTTTATTCTAATGTCTTGTTTTCATTTTGAATATGGAATCTTTAGTATTGTGTACATATGTATAATGTAGTAGAGTTGATATTTTACATAAACATGAAAATGTTTGATTGCAAAAATAAAAGGGAAATGGCCGAAGAGTCTGACCTGTAGTTTATTATTCAACAGTTGAGTATATTTGCGCCAATGTAGATATTTGTTGCCCACTAAAATTGTAAACAACAGGCCCTGATATGGAGGCATTTGAGATGGATGAGCATAGTGGATAACATGTTAAATGAAATTCATAAACATAAAGCAATCAATGCTCAATCAATGTCATAAATGCTAGAGCAATATAGATTTTTGGCAAAGGAATACTTTGTTTGTTATGCTTGAATTGCAAAGTTAGTGCACTCAATGGCTTTATAGCCCAGAAGAGGCTGGTCAAACTATCTAGCTTTGTACGTAACTCCAAGCACTACTTGCAGTAGAAGGACATAAACAATGACAAAATTTACAAAGAAATAGATCTGTGCCATAAATTTTTCAAACATCAGACCTTTAATAAAAAATGGTTGAGTTTTTCCAGTAGGCTAATGGCCACTTAAGCAATAAACAATTAATTAATGCATTAGATGCCTTCACAGTAAAAAAGACCTTGCTCAAAGCATATGTAATTGGTTGTACTAATATATCATGTTAACTCTTGGAATAGCAAGCAATATATGTTGAGGCTAGTGGTGTGGAGCAATTCTAATACATTGTAATGTGTAAATGGTGAAGTGTTGTAAACGAAAATGCTTTTTTGTGGCTTGGTTGCGCTGGATAGCTTTGAGACATGGACTGAGTGCATACATAGTAACAATGGAAAAGGTGTTGCACATAAATGTATGACAATATAGACTGGAGAGAAAGTTGTCATTTGGTTAATGCATAACAATATGGTCTGCAAATTGTCTGAGGAAGAGTGATGCAAAGAGCAATGCACTTTTACAGAATAACAAACATAGCTAAAAAACCCACAAGCTTTTCAACAGACGATACACAAACGACAATAAGCAAAAACAAAAACCAAGACTCACCTAAAAAATGATAAATTAACTATGAATTCACTGCATGTGTACCCACATGCAAAACCGCAACAGAAAGCTAAAATACCGACAAGATTTCCAACAGACAATAGTCAAATGAGAATAACCATAAACAAAACCCAAAACTCGACTAAGATTTCATGAATTAGCTATGTGTTCACTGCATTGTTACCACATTACACAAGAGCGTTTAGTTTTCCCTCTAATGCTTCTAGTTATTAAGTATAAAAAACAAACAGATGCGCCACTCACCAGTTCCACACCAAAAGCACTGCACACAATGACAAATGTCAAACACGACAACCCACAGCCAAAAACATGGAATCTTCTCAACAAACAGTAAAAAAAAGGGTAAACCCACAAAAGTGGTTTACAATTTGAATGAGAAAGGAAAACATGCAAAAAATGACCCCAAGCCAAAAAATTTTATTTTGGGGGTTTGAACGAACTCATTGGTTCAAACAAACCAAAAGAGGGTTCGAGCGGACCCATTTAATGAAGGTACGAACCATCCACCAGAAAAAAGCAAATGAAAACCCCTTATGAAAGGGGGTTCGATCAAACCCCTGGGGGTTCACTCGAAACCCCCTGGTTTGAGCGAACCCCCCATTTCCCTACTTCCTGCTCTTTGTGACCAAAAAAATCAAAATTTTTGCACTTCGAAGCTCGGGTTGAAGATGAAAATGGAAGAGACTTCACAAACCCAACTAGAATTAGGTAGTCCTCGGAACGACCTTTCCAACGAATATAATTTTAATATGTTTTGGTTTTATTATGTATTTGTTTTTTTAGTTTTATTAAACATAGGTTTTTCACCAAAAATCAAGCTCTTTGTTTTGCACATGTGGAAAAATAGCACATTATCAATTTTTTTTTGAAAAGTATGAGTGCATCAGATATTGAAGTCCTTGATCCAACAAAAAAAAATTGAATTTTGATATACACAAAAAAAGTTACGCGTTATACGGTCACGCTATGTCTGAATTGTAATTGGTTGGACTTCAAAACTTGATTAAAGAAGATATATTTAGTAAAAAACTATCTAACCAAGTGGAAGCACTAGATATTGGAGTTACAAATCTAAATTCGAAATAATTAGAATCTTATCCTTCATGGAAAAAAAGTTATTCATTATACAGTGAGTGTCACTTTTTAAAAATGTTGTTTTCTGAAAAAAACTAGTTTTTGAGGGAGATAGAAAAAGAAGTGCAATTTGATTCCAAATTTTTTGAAAAAGATATATTTAGAATCTACAGACAAAATGTAATGAAACTCTAGTTTGCATCATCTTCAAATTCCTCACGGTTTAGCCGCTATAGGTGCCCGAAAGTGAAGATTTAGTTAAAAAATATTATTTCAGTGTCCAGTTTGGCCAAAAATTGTAAACCACTATTGTGGGATCACCCACAACATGAAAATTAACCAAGTATTCTCTACTTATCTTCGCACCAACTATCCAACACATATCACGAGGTTTGCATCTAATGCATTAAACATGCATTTACTGCATAAGTTTTTGATTAAGGAACAAACAAGTTTTGAAGGGACCCTGAAACCCTTAACAGTAAACAAGAAAAAGGTACAGCAATAAAGGGATCAAGACAAAAAACAGACAGTTCCATCAAAGAAAAGAACAAGGAACCAACCCAAGGTAGCACAAAAAAAATCCAACAAAATCCCATCCGCTAGGCCAGATTCTTGAGGATATTCGCCACCTCCTACTCAAGATTGTTCATATTTAAAGCAACTTTCTTGATATCCTAAATGTTAACAAGAGCCTAGTCAACCTTCCTCTTCAGGTTCGCTCTAGTTCTTTTACTCAGCCCCATGCCCTCCATCTGGCTTTCCTCTTTCTCAACATCCACATACACAACAGTCCTGACGTGATAGGAATTTTCCAGATTATCCACCATTGTATTCATGGTCTTCGCTATAGATTTTAAAATTTTGTGGCTCATTTCAGCACCTTGTGGATATAATATTTTATATTCTTAATCTTTTCCTCTATACCAGAAAGCTTTCCATCATGGTTGCTCTTAAATTGTTGCAATTCCTCAATAGTTTTCTTGAGGCACTCCACCATGTAATTCTTCTCTTCCTCAGTCCATAAGTCGGTGGCCTTATCTCTATCTTTGTTATTATTGTCACTTTTTTCAGCCTTTTCCAATTTACTGTTCATAGCCCTTTGATTCAATTTCAGTTCCTTAATCTCAAAAAACACGCATCTAATTAACCAAAAGAAATCCACAGACCCATTATGGGCTATAGCAAGAATGTCATCAGGGAATTCAAGATCAACTTTAAAGTAATGGTCCTCTGCCTTAAGTTCCCTGGGATAACGGGGCCTATCCTCTCTATCAGTGGAAAGGTAACTGGAATTATCCGACGAAGGGGTCGACTACGAATAATCCTGATTAATATCAAAAGAGGGATCCTCTGAGACCTTTCTTTTTCCCTTCTCCTAAGGAGAGACACTAGACTTGCCTTTTCCCTTAGTTGCAACCCTTCCCTTGGAAGAAGGGGTCTGGTGGGACAGATCCAGCATAGCTTTGAAATACTCAAAGATTAAAACAAGCAAACCCTCATGAAGAATAGAATGCCTAATCAGATTCTGACTATAGTTCTAAAGACTAGCATTCAGAGAGGTAGCAAGATAGAAAGGGAAGGAAACCCTAACTTGGTGCCGGAAATGGTTGAGAAGCACAAAGTGGTACCCAAAAAACCTAGTGTACTGACTGTCTAGGGTAATGTACTCCATTAGCACTCTCAACTCCTTCCTCCAATGCGAACCAATCTTCAAAGAATCATAACTACTTTTGGTAGTCCTTCTCAGGTCCTCCTTTTCCTTCTCTATCTTCAGAAATTTTTGCACAACCTAGTCGAAGAGTTTCCTGTCCCTATAAAACTTGATGCCCTCAATGGAAAGCCCCGTAACCTCATCAATAGCAACCTTTCTCCCAAACAAAATAATCTCACCATCCTTCCAATCCTTGGCAAAAATCCTAGTGATGTGCGGGTCCCAGCCATGGAGTTTTTCAATATACTTGGTTATCTCACCCACATTATATATACTGCATAAGTTAGCGCAATAAGCAAACATTATATATTGTATCAAACAATGGACGAAAATGATACAAGAATTTGGCCTTCTAGTTCCTTATTGAACAAGCAACTATCATTGCAGCCATATAGATCTTATGTACCTATTTTTGCTCCTAACCCTTGTAAAAGCAACTAGTATTTATGTGTTACTAGTATCATAAACAAATAGACAAAACACTTGCTACTAGTCCATTGTTGTTAGCATTGCTAACATAGAGAGCTAAAAACACATAATATTCTGAACAAACAATGTAGAAGTGCAGTGGTTGTCAATGGCTTTGTTGTGTGTTTATGATACTTGTTAAGTAGAAGTATTGGTTGTTGTCGGAAGGGCTAACGGGGCAAGTGGGTACATTAAATTACATGTGCTTTGAGCAAGTTCTTGTGGACCATGAGGGCAGTGAATGTGTTAATTATGTGTTTATGATGCTTGGTTGCTGTTACAAGGCCTAACATGAAATAATTTATCCAATGGAAGCTAAATTAATTGAAAATGCTAAAAGCAATTTTGTTTTTGTAAATAGTATATTTATTGTAACTTAAAATTTGTTAAATATTAATCAATGACTAGTAGGCCATAAAAAAATTAACTTTATGCAAATATTAATCGACTGTAAGCATAAACAAAACCCAGCAGTGGGCTACAATTCCATGAGTTAACTATGTAGACACTGTGTGTGTACCCAGCAACCCTCAAACCCATTTCGCACAAATGGTCCAGAAAACACTCCTCAATTCATTGAGTTTCCCCTGTAATGCTTGTAATCATCAAGTATGGGAAAGTTACAGACACCCCGAGAAGTTGTGCAGACAAGAATACAGTGAAACAAGTGGCTTGGAGCATTTCCAACACCTCGTAATGTGTAAATTATGAGCAGTTGTAAATGGAAATGGTTTTCTATGCCTCAGTGCAGTCGATAGCTTGGAGGTGTTGGATATGTGCATAGGTAGTGAAAATGGCAAGGGTGTTAGATGTATACATGCAAGAATATAAACTGGGGTGAATTTTGTCATTTGATGAATGCATAAGATTATGGTCTACAAGCACAAACAAAACCCAATAATTGCCTAAGATTTCATGAATTAGCATTGTGTTCATTGAATGTGTAGTGAGAGAGATATCAAGTTTTATAAACACAGAGCCAAGTCATTTAGCAGTAGTGTAGTTTTTCAGAATAACGAATATGCATAAGTGCAACCAAGAGCTAAAAATTCCATAGTGTTTTTACCAAACGAGATTAAGCACAAACAAAAACCATCAATCGTCTAAGATTTCTTGAATTAAGTATGCCTGTACCAACATGCAATAAAGCAGCTCAAAGAGAACTGAATCAAGTATCAACTTAATCTTTCATGTGTCAAATATATCATGTATCTCGTTGTGTATTGCATACACAGTTTTTCCATGCCTTTTTGTAGAAGAAAATAAGCAAAATAGAAACACATTATAAGATTTTTGAAATAAATCTCATTGGCCAATTAAGTATGACAAATTGAAATGCAATATATGCAATAACAACTTGGACATAAGAAAGTAAACTATTGTGTAGCACAGAAAGGGAAAAGATGTCAAATAGAAAACAAGAACAACATAAAGTTTAAAGTCAAAGAACATGAGATATATTTATGCAGACGAAAGAGGTAGTGAGAAAAGCATGAGAAAAAACAATTGTGTGAAATTATGGCAGCTTTGCTAGCAAATAAGACATTCTGAAGGGAAACAAAACTACACAATGAATTTTTCCAAACATCCAGCCATTAAATCCAAATTTTCCAGGTCTTGCTAGTAGGCTAGTGGCTATCGAAGCAATCAAGCTACTGTTAATGCATTTTAAGCCTCTACAGTGGAGTGGATCTAAAACAATATTGCTCTACATAGCAACAACAAACTAGTATTCTAATGCATCAATCAACAAACAAATTTGTTCCAAGTCTATATTGTGACATCTACACACGTAACACTCTTTTTATTCTCACCATCTGTGCACTCATTTGACATTCACAACATGTGCAACTCAACAAAGCATACACAAGTATTACCATTGCCAATTTTTCACAATTCACATAGTACTAGATGCATAATTCATGATTTATGTTGGACAGCTGACATGAACAGAAGCAAAGAGTGCATAGTGAATTCATGAAATATTGGATGAGTGCTTGTTTCTGCTTATTGTTTTTTTACTGTTTGTTTGAGAAAGAGCCATAGAAACAATGTTCAAGTGGTGAGTGGGTCATCTACTTGTTTCTGATACTTAGTAACTAGAAGCATTATAGCGGGAAGTAAATGCTTTGGGCTAGATTTTGTGGGTTGCGAGTGCTTTGAAAGAATTAACTATATGTATATTGCCTGAGTAGCTTTTAGTCTTCTAGCAAAGCTCGTAAAGCAGACTGTGTGAGATGCGTTGGAAGAACATATTTTTGTTTAAGTAAATTAGGAAAATAGGAGGAGATTGTGTATCCTGGAAAATATTTAATCAGTGGATGCAAATTGTGGGAGCTTTTGCGGTGGCATAATGGGTTGTGAAGTAATGAATGCATTTTGAATGCACTAGATATAAATTATGCAAGATGTGTTGCAAAGTTGGTGGGTATGGAAATAGTGAATGCGTAGTTAACTCGTAAAATCTTAAGTGAGTGTTGGGATTTGCTTGTGCTTATTATCATTTTTTTTTCATTTGCTGAAAAGCTTATGCATTTTTTAACTTTTGGTTGTGTCTTTGCATGTTGGTTAAAAGGGCTAATAAGGCAAGTGCGCACATTAAATTATTTATGCTTTGACCAAGGTCTTGTGGGTTGTGAAGATAGTGAATGCATTAATTATATATGTTGATTTCCCAACCGGCTATTGCCCTATTAGCAAAGCTCCGAAAGTAAATTTTGTAAAATGTGTTTGAGAGTTGGTGGGGACAGAAACAACAAATGCATAGTTAATTCATGAAATGTGAGACAAGTACTAGGTTTTCTTTGTGCTTATACTTGTTTGTTTGTTGTTTGTTAAGAAGCTTGTGCGTTTTTAGCTTTGAGTTTCATTCATGGATGTTTGTTATTCTGTGGTAGTGCACTATTGTTCAGTGACTTATTTCTGTGTTTATGATGCTTTATTGTTGTTACAAGGACTAACGGGAAATGCTTGCAAAAATTTATCATGTTCTATTTTTTTGGAAATTTGATTGTTGTTTCTGTGATTCAGGTTTATGAGGAATGCATAATCAATTTGTTGAAAATCTCATACGTTTTTAGCTCATGGCTACACTTTTGCATGTTTTTTATTCTATAAAAATGCATTACTGGTCTATGGCTTCGTCATTGGTTTGTGGAAGTTTATAACTAGAAGTATTTTTGCAAATATTTTAACATAAAATTGAAATTTAAGTGGTTTTGCATGCATCCTAACACATATCGAAACAGTAAATCCAAAATAAATGCATTCTACTTCTATATAGCAAAGAAGTTCTTTGTCAACAATGCAAAAGGATTTTATTTTACATAGCAACAACAATCTACCAGACATTGGGATTGGTTCCTATGACCAACACCAGTACACCATGTTCCTTAAAAGAAATCAAGTAGAGAGCAAAAAATAGTTTCATGTTTATGAATTACATGGCATGCTATACATTATGCTCATCTATCTTTTTCGGAAGTCGGATTCTTGAACAAGCATTCTCCTTTATTGTTCACAATTCTTCCAATATATAATTGTAAGACACATTGGAAGAATTAAATTTCATTGTAAACAAAGTGAGAGGATGATACAAGAATCTAACCTTAAAGCTTGTTGTTAAAAGAGCAAGCCTATTTGTAGCAAAAAAGATCTTTGTCCTACACCTCAATTGTAACAAGTGGTTCCTGTCACAAGCAGAATGTAGCCAAATCAGCACAGTCGATGGTGTATAACCTAGAATTGGAAAACATGAAAGAGAGAAAAGCACATTAGATTTTTCCAAATATTCAAGAATTAAATCAAAATTGTCTTAAAGGTACTGTAAACAAGCAAACAAATATTAAAGGTACTGCAGTGAATGGAAAAACAAACAGGAGGAAATATATTCAGATTGTGCAGTGCAATCAGTGTTCAAAGTGAAACATTATGGATTGCATATGACTATACTGAATTTTCTATTCAGTAAACCAGGTTCTTCAAACATCTCTCCCCTCTATTGTTCACAATTTTGTTAGGGCATAATTTCTAGAGCCATTGGTAGGCTTAAAATTCATTGAAAAGAAAGCAGAAGAATGATAGAAGAATCAGACCTTCTTGTTTCATGTTCAAGAGTGTGAAATATTTGCTCTCAGGAAAAACTATACATTTGGCTTCAGTTGCAAGGAATGGTGCATGTGAGTTGACAGATTAGACAAATGAGCATAGTCGATGACATATAGTATGTTATTCATAAACATGAAACATAACTACATATGATAAAATTTGCAAACCAAAAAATACCAATACACAAATTTTTGTAAACATTTAGACATTAAATACAAATTTTCCAAGCTTTGTTGGTAGAATAATACATAATTAAGCAATGAATACACAGTGAATGCATTATATGCTTACACAGTTGAGAAAAGAAACATATAATATTTTACTCATAAAAATGAAACAGAGAAATATATCATAAAATTTGCTAAAAAGTAAACAAAGGTGATAATTTTTTATAAACATTCAAACATATAATACAAATTTTGCAAATTTTGGAAATCTGCTAGTTGCTATCCAAGCAATGAATACGTAGTAAATGCATTGAATGCCTCCACAATTTAGAAGATCAGTCTTGGTATTTCACAAAAGCAATCAGTTTTATTTGTGCAAATTTTCATTTGTTTATTGTCCATTGACATATGTATTAAGTTGTGGTTTGTGCCTATTTTCGTTTCTTTATTGTCTGTTAAGAAGCTTCTGTGTTTTTAATATGCACAATTGCAATCATCGTATATGCAATTCATTGGTTAAATTTTGCTAGGATTCATAATGTCTTTCTATTCTTCAAATTATCTTAAACAGAATCAACGATATTATTGCAAAAAAATAGACCAACACGATAAATATTCCCAAGCATTTCACATTAGCCCTTGTAACAACAACCAAGCATGATAAACACACAATCAATGCATTCACCACCCTCACGGTCCACAAGAAATTGCTCAAAGCACATGTAATTTAATCTACCCACTTGCCTCGTTAGCCCTTGCAACAACAACCAATACTTCTAGTTAACAAGTATCATAAACACACAACAAAGCCATTGACGCCCAATGCACTTCTATAGAATAACGAACATGAAAAACCACAACAAACAGCTAAAAAACCTACAATATTTTCAACAAACAATTCTCACATTTCATGAATTAACTATGTACTGGTTGCTTTTGTACCCATCAACCCTCCAACACATCTTGCACATTTTGCTCACTGGCCGCACAGTCCACAAGATCTTGCTTAAAGAACATGTAATTTAATATACCACTTCCCTCGCTAGCCGTTCTAACAAGAAATACTTCTAGTTATCAAGTACCATAAACACACAATGAAGCCATTCACGGGCACTGCACTTTTGTGCCAACCAGTTTTGTGTGAAAGCTTGTGCAATTTGCATTGAGCAATTTAATATTTGCGAAAATATATAATGTCCTATTTTCATAATTTACTTTAACAAAAATGAATAGTAGACTTAATAGCACTGAATGCAATAGCACATAGGGAAAAAAGGTTAGAACAACACAAAATAGTTGTATTTGAAGAAAACAAGTGAAAATAATACTATGGATTGCAGAGACTTTTTTCCATGAAAGCATTTTTAGTATTAAACTATGTTGCATACTCTGGTAATTTGTAAAGCATAATGATACGTAGTTTAGTACTTAAATACTCTTTTGAAAAAGAAGTCTCTTCAATACTGTAACCTTCAATGCCACTAGAAATTTTGGTTCTGTAATACATAAAAATTGTTGCCGACATTATGCACATTGCTATATAGAGTATAGAAAAAGATATAAAGAATAGTTTTCAAATAAAAAAAATATGTTTTCAAGTTGTGAAGTTATCAAGCATCATTAACACACAACGAAGTCTACCATGACCAGTGCACTTTTAGAGAATAAGAAACAAGGAAGAGCATAATTTTAAGCTAATAACACAAGCATTTTTACAAACAATAAATAGACAAGAAGAAGCAAAAATAAAACCCGACAGTCGCTTCAGATTTCATAAGTTAACTATGCATTCACTCGTTCTGTAACCAATAGACCTCCAACACATCTTGCACAATTTTCTCAGCGAGCTTCCCTGATAGTCTCTTGGCCATTTAGGCAAGTCAGATTCTTCAGCGAAGGTTTCTGCTTTTTGTTCACTATTCTTCCAAGGAAATTTTTTTAAGCAATTGGTAAAATTAGAACTCATTGCAAATAAAAGCAAAAAATGATACAAGAATTTGACCTTTCAGTTCATTCTTCGACAACCAAGTACATTTGTAGTTGTAAATTAGATGGTTTCCTCCATGTTAGATCACAAGCAATGGTTCCTGGTACAAGGGAAAATCAAACAGATGATCATAGTTGATGACATACAATATGTTATTCGCAAACATGAAACAAAAAAGCACACGATAAAATTTGCGAGAAAAAAAGACAAAGGTGATATATTTTTGCAAACAACAAGACATCAAATTCAAATTTTATGAGCTACCCCAATATGCTAGTAGTCCATGACAAAACATAATAAATTTTTGCAAGGATTCCCCATTAACCCTTGTAACATCAACCAAGTATCATAGACAGAGAAACAAGCCACTTACAGTTAGTAGTGCCCTGTCATAGAACAACAAACCTGCAAGAACGAAACGAAAAGCTACTAACATATGAGCTTTTAATGGAACTTCATGATATGTGTTGGACAACTGGTGCGTACATAAGCAAACAATGCATAGTTGATCCATGAAATATGAAGCAAACAGTGCACGTGTGACTCTATGCAATGGTTGAACGAGGGGGGAACATTATTCATTAAAAGTAAACACATAAACATATGATAAAATTTGCAAAAAAAAAGACAAAAGTGATAATTTTTTGAAAATGTTAAAGACATTGTATACAAATTTTACAACCAGTACAAACACAAAAGCTTCTTAACAGACAATAAAGAGATGAAAATAGGCACAAACCACAAGTTAAGACATATGTCAATAGACAATAAACAAATGAAAATTCTCACAAATAAAATTTATTACTTCTGTGAAATGCAAATAATGATCTTCTAAATTGTGGAGGCATTGAATGCATTTACTACGTATTCATTGCTTGGATAGCAACTAGCCTATTGCCAAAATTTGCAAAATTTGTATTATATGTCTGAATGTTTATAAAAAATTATCACCTTGTATATTTTTTGGCAAATTTTATGATATGTTTCTGTGTTTCATTTTTATGAGTAACATATTATATTTTTCTTTTCTCAACTATGTAAGCATATAATGCATTTACTATGTATTCATTGCTTCACATATACAACCACAATAATATTTAGCATTCTAAAGTTACCAAAGCAATCAAACGGTTTATGTTATTTACTAAAAGGCATTGTTGACTGTTGTTCTATAGCTTCAGGTTATAGCCAAAGATAGAGAAGAATAGTCAACAGTGCCTTGTAGAAAACAACATAAACTGTATAGTGTTGCAACCATCACCACAAAAAAAAAATCCTTAAATGAAACAATGATGGTTTCAACAAACACCTAGAAAATTATTTTTCCAATAGTGACCTATCAATAGGTGCAAGAACAAATATAGATAAGTTTAAACCTAGATACATATGTTTGTTAGACAGCTGGTGCATACGTAAGCAAACAATGCATAGTTGATCCATGAAATATGAAGCAAGTGCTTGTTTTTTGCTTGTTGTTTGTTTATTGCTTATTCAGAAGCTTGCATGTTTTTGGCTATCTATTAATGTTTCTGGCATGTTTCTGGCATCGTCTGTTTGTTTTTGATACTTAATAAGTAGAACCGTTAGAGGGGAAACTGAACGGTTTGAGCAAGGTCTTGTGGACTTTGAGTGCGAGATGTATTACAGGACTGGTGGGCACATATGTAGTGAATGCATAGATAATCCATGAAATCTTAGGTGAGTGTTACATTTTGTTTGTGCTTATAATCGTTTGTTTATCGTTCGTTGAAGACCTTATGGGTTTCTTAGCTCTTGCTTGCGGTCTTGCATGTTCCTTATTTTGTAAAAGTGCAGTGCCTGTCAATGGATTCACTGTGTGTTTATGACACCTGATAACTAGTAGTATTGCTCGTTGTTACAAGGCTAGCGGGACAAGTTGGCACATTAAATTATATATTCTTTAATGCATAATAGGCACGCATAGTTCACAAAACTAACATATAGTACATTATTCATTAAAAGTAAACACAAAAACATATGATAAAATTTGTAAAAAAATAGACAAAAATGATAATTTTTGAAAACATTAAAGACATTGAATACAAATTTTGCAATCAGGACAAACACATGAGTTTCTTAACAATCAATAAAGAGACGAAAATAGGAACAAACCACAACTTAAGACATATGTCAATGGACAATAAAAAAATGAAAATTCGCACAAACAAAATTGATTGCTTCTATGAAATATGAAGACTGGTCTTCTAAACTGTGGAGGCATTGAATGCATTTACTACGTATTCATTGCTTAGATAGCAGCTAGCCTATTGCCAAAATTTGCAAAAAAAATATTATATGTCTGAATGTCTAATAAAAATGATCACCTTTGTCTATCTTTTGGAAAATTTTATGATATTTTTTTGTGTTTCATTTTTATGAGTAACATATTATATGTTTCTTTTCTCAACTGTGCAAGCATATAATGCATTCACTATGTATTCATTGCTTCACATATACAACCACAATAATACTTAGCATTCTAAATTTTCCAAAGCAATTAAATAGTTTATGTTATTTACAAAAAGGCATTGTTGATTATTGTTCTGTAGCTTTAGGTTATAGCCAAAGATAGAGAACAATAGTCAACAATGCCTTGTAGAAAACAACATAAACTGTATAGTGTTGCAACCATTACCACAAAAAAAAATCCTTAAATGAAACAATGATGGTTTGAACAAAGACCTAGAAAACTATTTTTCCAATAGTGACCTATCAATAGGTGCAAGAACAAATATATATAAGTTTAAATCTAGATACATATGTTTGTTTCCAAAGAAAATGAAATAAACATCACTTGCAAGAGCTTGTGACGACAACATTACTTTATCTAAGGGTTGCATATATTGGCGATGGTTGAAATAATAGGTTGCATTCAAAACTTAGCACAATAATTCAACACTTTATGTTATTTTCAATAAGGCGGGCTGGTGGGTACATAAGCAGTGAATGCATAGTAAATGCATGAGATGCCCCCATAGTCAACAAGACCTTGGTCAAAGTTTTAACTTTTCCCTGTCTCAATGAGATTACAATTCTTCTATTAGCTACAATACATGTATTATTCAATTTTGTTAAAGTAAATTCCGAAAATAAATGGGTACTATATATTATGGACATGTTTATTCACTAAATGCAAATCATGCCACCTCTGAAGCAGGATAATAGATACTGAAGTAGTCAATGCATGTTTAATACATTAAATGGTATAACAAATAGATAAGAAACAATAGTCTATTAAATTCAGATAACATAGAAAGTGCATTAGCCTTTTCTAGCATATAAACAACATCAACAAACGTGTTAAGAAACATGATATGCTATATACCAGTATAAGAAACAATTGCAATACTACTCTTGTCTTGTTGCAACTAAAAATATTATTCACTGTTGTAAGGCCTAATTGTACAAATAGGTACAATAGATAACAAACGACATGAAACAACTAAACAAGAAATAGGTTACAATACAATTTAATTTGCCATCAAAATTTTAAGAACAAAAAGCAACTATTTTTTGAAAACCAAATTCAGCAAAATCAACAATATATAATGTCCCCATATTTTCCTAATTTGCTTAAAGAAAAATGAATGAAAATGAAAAGTCGACCTACTGAAACCAATAGAAAAAGAGAAAAACAATAATCTCCAAGCACAAAAAATGTCTTAAAATCCCGACTTTAGGATAAAGTCAAAAATATTTTAAACAACACAATCTCATTGGCCAAGCGCCTAATTGAAAAGCAAATGCAACAGACACAATAGTGAACCTGCCTATCAGCAGGAACTAACAATTGCAATAGTAACTTGCTTTTCAACAAAAAAAAAAATCATGTTTATGAATTGGACTGCATGCCATTCACCACACTCATTTGTCTATTCAGTAAGTCAAATTCCTGAACTAGGCTTCTCCTTTATTGTTCACAACTCTTCCAAAGCATAAATTTTGCGCACATTGGAAAACTTAAAATTCATCACAAACAAATGAGAACAATGATACAGGAATCTGACCTTCCAATTCCTTGTTCAACAACCAAGTGTATTTGTGCTGGTATAGATCTCTACCTACAACTTCAATTGCAACTAATGGTTCCTGTTACAACGACAAAACAAGAAAATGAACACATTCCACAACATGTTATTTTGTAAAAGTGTAGTGGTCGCAAATGGCTTGGTTGTTTGTTTATGATACTTGATAACTAGAAGTATTGGTTGTTGTTAAGAGGGCTAACGGGGCAAGCAAGTACATTAAATTACATATGCTTTGAGCAAGGTCTTGTAGGTTGTGGAAGCAGTGAATGTGTTAATTATGTGTTTATTGCTTGAGTGGCTAATACCTTATCAGTAAGCATGATGGCTGGTTGGTGTTAGAAACGCTAATGGGAAATGCTTGCAGAAATTTATAATGTTTTTGTATTGTTTTGAAAATGTTATTGTTGTTTCTGTGATTCAAGTTTATGAATAGTGTATTATTTGTCATGGATTGTGCTCATTTCTTTAGTTTTTTCATGTGTCTCTAGTATTCATTTTCCTATAAGCAAAATAGCAAAGTAGAAGTAGATGAAATTTTTTGTTGATAAGCTGATAGCCACTCAAGCAATAAACAAAGAATTAATGCACTCATTGCAGCGTTAGCCCTTCTAACAACAACCAATACTTCTACTTATCAAGTATCATTAAAACATAGCCAATCCATTCACAAGCAGTCAACCTTTATAGAATAACAAACATGCAAAAGGCTAAAAAATTGATAAGCTTTTCATGAGTCAAACAATAATAAGTAGAAACAAAACCCACCACTCGCCTAACATTTCATGAATTAATTATACATTCATTGCATGTGTACACAATCCAAAAAACCTTGCTCAAACCATCCACTTTCCCCTGTAACACTTTTACTCATCAAGTATCAAAAACAAACAAACAAGCCACCCACCAGTTGCACATCATTCGTATGGATCCTCCCTCGAACAAGCACTACACATAATGTCAAATGTCCAAGACTGCAACCACCAACAAAAAACATGCAAGCTTCTCAACTAATAACAAAAAAACAATAAGCAAAAACCAGCCCTCCAACACATGTCGCACAATTTGATTTATGAGCTTTTCTCATAGGCTACCAATGCAACAAACACATAGTTAATGCATTCAACTTTTATAGAATAACGAACATGCAAAAGCGCAACTGAGAGCCAAAAAACCCACAAGCTTTTGAAAAAATGATAGAAAAAAAAAAGCACATAGAAAACCCAACACTCACCTAAGATTTCATGAACTAACTATGCTCATCTGTACCCATATGCAAAAACGCAAACAATAGGTAAAAACCCCACAGGATTTTCAACAAACGATAAACAAATGACACTAACCACAAAGAAAAGCCAACACCCACCTAACATTTCATGGATTAACATTTCATGGATTAACGTTTAGTGCACATGCAGATGGGCCACTCACTAGATGCACATCATTCCTACGACTCCTCCCTCGACTAAGCATTGCACATAATGACAAATGTCCAAGACAACAACCCACAACCTCAAACACACAAGCTTCCCAGGAAACAATACACAAACAATAAGCAAAATGCAGCGGCTGCCTCATTTCACATGAATAATTAACTATGCATTCTTTACATATCGCGAGGTTTGCATTTAATGCATTAAACATGCATTCACTACTTCAATACCAGCTCGCCGCCAAGGTTGCTAAGTAAAATATTTGCCACAATGTATAATGTTCCCATATTTTCCTAATTTACTTAAAGCAAAATCAATGAAAATAAAAAATCAACCCACTCAAACCAATAGAAAAAGAGATAAACCGTAATTTTCAAGTGCCAAAAATATGTATTTAAATCCCAACTATAGGAAAAAGTCAAAAATATTTTAGTTTTCCTAGTGGTATGAAGCAATCCCAATACCTTGTAGTATGTGAATTATGAACTGTAAACGACAATGCTTGTGTATCCTTTGTTGCATTGCACATGTTGTGAATGCCAAATGAATGCACTAATGGTGACAATGATAACAGTGTTACATGTCAACATGTCAGGTTATAGACTTGGAACAAATTTGTCTGTTGACCAATGCATTACAATAGCAGTATGTTGTTGCTATATACAACAATATTGTTTTAGATCTTGTTCAATGTAGAAAATTACAACACATCAACTGTGGCTACATTACTTCGATAGGCACTAGCCTAATAGAAAAGCCTATAAAATTTTGATTCAATGACTAGATGTTTCCAAAAATTCATTGTGTTGTTCTGTTTTTCTCTACTATTTATTATTTTGTTGGCAAGACTAGAACAATTTGCATTTAGACATTAAATATTTGCATCAATCTAGTCTTTAAGAATTGACACAAATAAAATCTAGCACTTGCCTAAGATTTCATGAATTAACTATGCATTCATTGCTTTCCTACCCACAAGCTCTCCAACATATTTCACACAATTTGCATTCAATGGATCAAACATGTATGAACACTGCTTGACGATTAAATATTTTCTAGAATATATAATGCCCCTTTATTTTACTAATCTACTTAAATCCCAACTATAGGAAAAAGACCAAAATATTTCAAACAAGACAATATGATTAGTCAAACAACTAATTCGCAATGAAATGCAAGCAATGCAATAGTAAACCAACTATGGCACAAAGAGAAATATACATCAAACAATACAATTTAATTCGCCATCAAAATTTTAAGAACAGGTAACTACTTGAAAACCAAATTCAACAAAATCAACAATATATAATGTCCCCATATTTTCCTAATTTTCTTAAAGCAAAATGAACGAAAATAAAAAGTCGACCTACTCAAACCAATAGAAAAAGAGATAAACAATAATCTTCAAGCACACAAAATAGTAAATACGTCTTAAAATCCCAACTTTAGGAAAAAGTCAAAAATATTTTAAACAACACAATCTCATTGGCCAAGCACCTAATTGAAAAGTGAATACAATGGATGCAATAATAAACCGGCCTACCGATAGGAACTAACAATTGCAATAGTAACTTGCTTTTCAACAAAAAAAAGTTTCATGCTTATGAATTACATTGCATGCCATTCACTATGCTCATCTGTCTATTTAGTAAGTTAGATTCCTGAACCAAGCTTCTCCTTTATTATTCGCAACTCTTCCAAAACATAAATTTTATGCACATTGGAAGACTTAAAATTCATTGCAAACAAACGAGAACAATGATACAGGAATCTGACCTTCCAGTTCCTTGTTAAACAACCAAGTATATTTGCGCCGATATAGATGTTTGCCTTTAACTCCAATTGCAAGTAATGGTTCTTGTTATAGGGACAAAACAGACAAATGAACACAGTAAATGACATGTAATACACTATCCATTAACACAAACCACACCAACAACAGTAAAATCTATAAAAAATAGACCAACATGATAATTTTTGCAAACATTCCCCGTTAACCCTTGCAACAACAACCAAGTATCATAAATACAAAGAAAAGCCACTCACTAGTAGTGCACTGGCGTAGAATAACAAAGATGCATGAACCAAATGAAAAGCTTAAAACATAAAAGCTTTTCAAGAAACAACAAACAAACAAGAATAAGCACAAATAAAACCCAATACTTGCATCGGATTTCATAAATTAACTATGCATTCATTGCTTATGTACCCACCAGCACTCCAACACATCTTGCACAATTTTCTTTCCGAGCTTTGCTGACACGCCGATAGCCACTCAAGCAATAAACAAAGAATTAATGCACTCACTGCCCCCTTAGCCCTTCTAACAACAAGCAATACTTCCACTTATCAAGTACCATAAAAACACAGCCAAGCCATTCACAAGCAGTCGAATTTTACAGAATAACAAACATGCAAAAGGTTAAAAAACACACAAGCTTTTTGTGAGTCAAACAATAATAAGCAAAAACAAAACCCACCACTCACTTAAGTTCACTGCATATGTACACACAGTCCACAAAACCTTGCTCAAACTGTCCACTTTCCCTTGTAACGCTTCTACCTATCAAGTATAAAAAACAAACAGACAATCCACTCACCAGTTGCACACCATTCCTATGGCTCCTGCCTCGATTAAACACTAGACATAATGACAAACACCCAAGACAAAAACCAACAACAAAAAACACGCAAGCTTCTCAACAAACAATAAAAAAATAATAAAGAAAAACCAACCCTCCAACACATGTCACACAATTTTCTTTCTGAGCTTTGCTCACAGGCTACCACAACAATAAACACATAGTTAATGCATTCAAATTTTACAGAATAACAAACATGCAAAAGTGCAACCGAGAGCCAAAAAACCCACAATATTTTGAACAAATGATAAACAAACAAGAATAAGCACATACAAAACCAAACACTCGCCTAAGATTTCATAAACTAGCTATGCATTCACTTCATCTATACCCATATGCAAAAACCCAACCAACAGATAAAAAAACCCACAAGCTTTTCAACAAATGATAAACAAACGACACTAAGCACAAAGAAAACCCCAACACTTGCCTAACATTTCATGAATTAACTATACGCTCATTGCATGTGCAGATGAGCCACTCACCAACTACACACCGTTCCTACGACTCTTCCCTCGACCAAGCACTGCATAGAATGACAAACATCCAAGACAACAACCCACAGCCTGAAACACGCAAGTTTCTCAAGAAACAATAAACATGCTCTCATTTTACATCAATTAACTATGCATTCTTTTCTTTTGTCTGCGAAAACTGCCCAACACATATCGCGAGGTTTGCATTTAATGCATTAAACATGCATTCACTGCTTCAGTACCAGCTCGCTGCCAATGTTGCCAACTACAAATATTTGCCACAATGTATAATGGTCCCCTATTTTCCTAATTTACTTAAAGAAAAATCAACGAAAATAAAAATCAACCTACTCAAACCAATAGGAAAAGAGATAAACCGTAATTTTCAAGTGCCAAAAATAAGTATTTAAATCCCGACTATAGGAAAAATTCAAAAATATTTTAAACAACACAATCTCATTGGCCAAGCAACTAATAAAAAAGAAAATGTATTGATTGCAATAGTAAACCTGCCTATCAGCAGGAACTAATAAATGTAATGAAAAGTTGCAACGGTAACCCTTATCCATCTATAAAAGGGAAACCAAGACCATATTAAAAAGGGTGGAATTTTTTTTTGAGAGAGTTAAAAATGTAAAAAATCTTTCTGAAGCTAAGCAATGAAAAGAAAATTATAATTTGGTACCCAAATTCTAGTTTCAATTGTTTGTGGAATTAAATGATAGATGTTATCTTGTTGTCTCCAATTTGATATTTCCTTATTATTTAAATCGGTGTATCAAGTATATATTTAATTTATCAAGGTGCATAAATTGTTGTTTTTGTGTGGTTTTTTTGACTCGTTTCTTCAAGGAAGAATTAAATTCTTTTAAATAAATCACAATAATTTGGAAAAATCATTTGGATCGATAAAAAGAGCCTAGTAATTAAATTTTTGCATGTTTATGCAAGTCATAAACACTTATAGTGCCAAACAATTCAAGTTACACCAGTAGGACACATATCATTTTGTATTCTTGACTCTGTTACCTAGTGGAAGAAAGGCACCAGTCATCTCCACCCTCAAACATAATTTCTTATAAAAAATATTTTATATAAATTTTAATTTTTAGTAGTAGTAGGATTAGAAGTTAGTTTTGAATTATTTATTTCAAACCTTCATGCCAGTGCGAAATAGATTATGAGTGGATCAATGAATTAAAGAGATTGTGATTATACAAGCCCTCTGAATTTGTATGAGTTTTTTTTTGCTTTATTATCATTAGTTAATATCAGAAATTTGCATTCATTGGTGATAAGGGTACACCCGCCTAGGCATAGTAGAGCCTAAAGAGCAGGGAACCTTAACCATCTTGGTTAGTTCCATTCGTTGGTTAGATCATTGTTGAACCTGATCATAAAGCTTGGCATACTTTTAGGGTTTAGTAATCTGCATTGGGAACCAACAGATTGGCGACTCTGCTGGTGATGAACTAAAGGATTCTGGTAAAAAAAATTGATCTTTTTTCCCCATCTGAGTCTACACCAATAGATCTTGCTAGGGAAATAAGTGATAATCATTGGGAAGAGTCAAGAATCAAAGGGTGTAAATCTAAAACTTGGTCTAGATATTGAAGTTCTAGACTTGGATAAAGTTTTGTTGCACAGTGGTGGTGAAGAGGTATATGAATGACTCTATTGTTCGAGAAGAACCAAAAAATGAAATTCATTCCTCTTTAAAGGAGGTGGCGAATTTGTTAAGAAGAAACTGATGAAGAATGCACATACATATTGGAATGACAACATTTCCAGTCAAAAATAAAGGTTAAAGGTTGCTACAAATTTCTTGTTGAGATATGTATTGTAATTCTTCTTTGCCATATACAAATCATGATGCAACAAGTGAATTAACTAAGCTAAGGGAAGAGGTAAAACAATTGTCGACACAAGTGGGAAGGCTTGAGTTGATAAGGCAAAGGGAAGCATTGGCTCAAGAGTTGCTACAATTGAGTGCCTAACCTACTTCAAATACATCACAATAAACACCAGTCTCTAATTAGGTTGGATATGTGAATACAAGTGGTCCTTTGACCCCACAAGTGCCTCATAATGCAATTGGAAATTTTGGCAATAGAAGTAATGCTCATAATACACAACAAAATATTTTTGCACCACAAAATTAAAATAAAATAAATGCTTATATTTTCCCTCCTGGTCAAGGGAGACTGAGCTATCAAAATTAGGGATACCAATATCAAGCTCTGCATCAAAATGTGCAAAGCAATGTCAACCCTGTTGGAGGTTTCAATCAACATTTGCAATGAGGTGTACACCAGAAACAGTTATGCTCTTAGAGGAGGTTATTTGGTCTTGAAATATACAAACCACTTGATTTCAAAAACATTCAGGGTTAGCCACATCCCGTCCCTTTGAATATTAAAAAATGTTTGTCAAAATATAATGGATATATATCAAAATCAGTAGGTGTGCACTTACAACAATTCATTAATTTAGTGGTGAATTGTCAAATAAATGAAGAGGATGTTATCATGAAAT